>NJDC01001252.1:225856-241410 GCA_002245475.1 Calephelis virginiensis
TGCTTTTCTCAATGGTTCCATCGAATGCAGCGATGTAAATGGACGCTATTTTGAAAAGTTATAATAAAACTAATAACTTGCTAGAATGCTTAGTTTTTGATTTTCTAAGAACTTTCAGTTTGACCCTCGTACTAGAAATTTATTATGCGCTGTTTTTCTAGTGTAAATTTTATGAAACATCTTTGTTTGTACGGCTTTATTATTAAATTGTTCTATTAGTATTAACATTTTTAGCTTAGTATGAACTGGTAATACTTTACAATATTTAAAGATTTCAATATTTTCACTGTTACACAATTTCATTTTTATTTTTCTCGGTAATAACATTTTTAGTATTCTTAACTGCAATGTGTATATTTTATCCAAATAAGTTTTAAATGTTCTTCCATAGCTTGTAAGTCCATATGCGATTATGGACTCAGCAAGCGCATTATAAAGATTTAGGAGAATAGGGAAAGGTACTTTATATTTTAAGATAACAAATTTAGCTAAAATTGCTTTTAATTTCTTACTGACGTGCTCAATATGGTTCCCCCAATTAAATCGCTCGTCAACTATGAGTCCTAAATATTTGTAGAAAGCTGCTTGTTCCAGTCTATCACAGTTACACATTATACATGATGCAGGTATATTCATGTTATGCAAACGCGTATGCTTGTGTGCAATTAATTTTATATTTTTGCTGACGTTTTTTGCGTAACTTGAACGTACGTGCATTATTTTAGTTTTAGTTTAGTCTGCTATTGATGCTCTGAATAATCAGGTATTGGATTTCTGAAGAGTGGAAAAAGAACTCACGCGTTTAGCAACGCGAACTTGCGGCAGGTTCGCGTTGCTATACTAACCGTCAGTGTATTATGAAATGACTTTTTTTGCATGGGATAATTTTTTGCATAACATTTTTCAATATTATCGAAAACCCATGCCTACATTCCTTGTTTAGTACTACAACTGGAGTGTTGTACATTTTTAGGTACCTAGCGACTTCGATAATCAATGATATACCTTCGTGTGTACATAATACTTCTTAGGCCAAGTTCCTTGCGGGGTTGGCAGGGAGTATGGAGTGCCTAGTATCACGATCTATACTTCTTTCACATTCATTACTCTTTTAACCTTCGGGTGACACCGGAGCGATTTGATTATGAAATAGAACCTAGGTTATCACTCACCTATATCAAAGACAATATATATATTTACTAATCTCTGCCTATATCCATCGTAGATTCACAAAGTACACGCAACAAAAGAGTCTTATGTTATAATTTGAATTTTATAATAGTTTTTTAATTATTTTAAAAATAATATAAATAATAATTGTTCTTGGAAAAACTGTTCGACTCAGCTAGGACCTTGCCCAGGGGAAGTCATGACCCCCATGACCCCCCCTTGGATCCGCTCTTGATTTTACTATGATTTATTTTGTACTCCGTACTAAATACCCTAATTTAGAAAAATAAGCTAAGTGATTATTATCTTAACTGCTATTTGAATCATACCCGAAGAAATTATGTTTCTATAGTTATCTATCATGGGGAATGCTCTGAGGATGTCTTTGGTTTAATTCCAGCCGCTGATTTCCACTTTCGGACATTGCGTCACAGCTTAAAGTATTATGCTAATCTACAACTGTGCGATTCCGAAGACATTTCTTACCCCGCATAACACCTTTGTGGAATCAGTTACCGAGGGCGGTATTCCCAAACGATTATGACTTAGGAACCTTCAAGAAAATAGCGTACTCATTCCTTAAAGGTCGGCAACGCATCTGTGATACTCCTGGTGTTGCGGATGTTCGTGGGTGGAGGTGATCACTTTCCATCAGGTGACCCACTTGCTCGTTTGCCTTCTCTTCTATAAAAAAATGCAACTAGGTTTTAACACTTAGTTTGATTAATTTGCAGGGGCAAAGGTAATAATGGCCTGTCGAAGCACAGAAAAGGCAGAAGAAGCTAAGAACGACATTGAGACTCGATGTAAGGACCTAAAAGACACAGGCCACTTAGTTGTGCATAAATGTGATCTCTCTTCTCTTAATTCAGTTCGAGAATTCACCAAACGAGTCTTAGAAACTGAACCCCAGATAAATATTCTCGTGAACAATGCTGGAATTATGATGTGCCCAAAACTGGAAACTGAGGATGGTTTCGAAATGCAATTTGGGACTAATCATTTGGCCCATTTTCTTCTTACAATGCTGCTTTTGCCACGCATTAAGAACAGCACACCGGCTCGGATTGTCACTGTTTCTTCGAGAGGACATACCAGTATGTAAACCTGTTTTATATGAGTTTAGGAATATACATATTTAAAAAAGGAAAGCTAAAGAGCCTATTGGAAATATTTTTTTAGGAGGTGATATATTTTTTGATGACCTTAACTACAAAAAAAGAAATTATAGTCCAGGAGAAGCATACTACCAAAGCAAACTGGCGAACGTGATATTTTCGAGACACTTGGCTAATAGACTCAAGGTAAATGACAAAGTTTTTGAAACGTAAATCGGATACCTATTAAATCCTACTTTTCTATATTATCAATTTCAATTACTGTTGAATAATATAATAATAACCCGACTACCACATATGGTTGGAAACACTGGCCGACAAACCTTAAATTGTTCTTCCAGTCTTGTCAAACTTTCAGTTTTTTTATGATATTGGAAGGCAAACATGCAGACGGATTTCCTGATTCAATTACTGTTGAATAATATAATAATAACCAGACTACCACTTATGGTTGGAATCACGGGCCGACAAACCTTAAATCGTTCTTCCAGTCTTGTCAACCCTTCAGTTTTTTTTATGATATTGGAAGGCAAACATGCAAACGGATTTCCTGATTCAATTACTGTTGAATAATGTAATAATAACCCGACTTACACTTATGGTTGGAATCACTGGCCGACAAACCTTAAATTGTTCTTTCAGTCTTGTTAACCCTTCAGTTTTTTTATGATATTGGAAGGCAAACATGCAGACGGATTTCCTGATTCAATTACTGTTGAATAATATAATAATAACCCGACTACCACTTTGGTTGAATCACTGGCCGACAAACCTTAAATTGTTCTCCCAGACTTGTCCACCCTTCGATTTTTTATGAAATTGGAAGGTAAGGCAGATTTCCTGAAATTCCTGAAATTCATGCCGCCTATATATAATGAAGGTGGTCATGGTGCGCTGCCAACCGAAGGCCAGGTCGTTACGCTTCGAGCAATAGTAAGTTTACCGGCTACCTTATTCTCCGAACCGGATCACGACAACGGCAGGCAGTGACGTTATGGCGGCAGGAATACGTAAGGCGGTGGTACCAACCCGGGCGAGTCGATGCGAAACTTAAGTAATAAATAATAAATATATGTAGTGATGCCTTCGGATATTTTTTTACCAGGTAAGAAATAGAACAGACACAATATCCCCGATAGCCAATAGACATATAAATATTTTAGGCGTGTGTTTGTTCTGCGGCCGGGATTTTAGGCGACTTATGCAAATTTCTTCGGACGTCACGTTTAAATAGTTATAGTTAATTTGCTACCAAAGCTTAATCGTTCGGTGTTATTCGTTTTTTGAACTTTACGAAAAAATCAAAATGGCGGGAGAACATGGCCGCACAGCGAGCGCCAGCTAATTGAATATTGTAAGTAATGTTTGATAGCGGTATACACATCACCACTGCAAAGAAAACAAAACTGTTAAACGTAGCGTTACACGGGGAGAAACGGGTTTTCTCCTCCCAGGACGCTGAGTAGAAAAGACCGTCTACCTATACCCTGACAGGGAAGCTCGTAAAAGAAGAACACAGCTAAAATAGGCAATTATCGTAAAGGTACCTATTACTGCCCCCAAAATGACATTGTCATTCGCCATCATGTTCCTGTCCAAAGTGTACGGGTAGGTAGACTTGCGGAACAGATTTTGATGAAATTTGATAAGCATGTAGCAAGATTTTTTTTCAAAAACCAACCTGAAAGTTTGTATGAAAATAGTAACTATTCTAAGTTGACGAAGACGCCGGCAAAAAGCTAGTGATAAAACTACTACCATTTACCAAAAATCATGATCAACCGAATTATCAACGATCTAGAAAAGAATACTTTGCAGAAAAATTTTAAAATTACTTAAAAATAAAATTACTTTTATCGTATTGGTCCGGGCTCATTTGCAGAATAGACCATCTGCCTTCCTGCCAGGCAGCTCGTAAAAGGCGAGCATAGGCTTACTGTCACTGGCACCATGATATCTGATTAGGTGGTAGAGTTTCACAGTGACACGCCCAGATTGGTACCAACGCCTTATCTATTCCTGCCACCATAATGTTGGCACTTGCTGTTGACGTATTTCGGTTCGGACAATAAGGTAAGGTGAGGCCTAACATCCCGGCCTCAGGTTGGCTACTGCCTTTGGTGGCTCTAAGTGGCGTGAAATTCTGACCATCAGGAAATCTGTATGCTTGTTTGCCTTCCAATATCATAAAAAATGTCCCCTTAGTAGAATAGACCATTTACTTTCCTGACATTAATGAGATGAGCATATATTAAGTGGATCATTGACAATTGGTAGTGCTGAGTTATTCGTGAAGGGCACCAGGATAATCAATTTCTGTCATCATAATAACAGCGTTTGCCAGTGTCGCGTTTGGAACACCGGTCCGGTTAAGGTATTAGGTAAAAAATAATCGATCAACATGCACATACTTAACACCTCGGCCACAGGACAACAACATATAGCGTTGTACGCTATCTATACGTCACATAAGTTTCTTACCATCAGCAAAGCAGTTCGCTATTTTATTTCAATAAAAAAACTATTTTTTCAATAATTTATACAGAAACACAACATTGAAGGTGTAAACACGTACAGCCTTCATCCAGGAGTTGTAAAGACGGAACTGGGAAGGTATTTAAATGAGTCTCTATTCAGAGGAGCAAGGAAAATTTTTGGTATCATATTTTACCCTTTTATGAAAACTCCAGAACTCGGGGCACAAACCACAATTTACTGCTCCGTTGATGAGAAATGTGCAAATGAAACTGGACTATATTACAGGTAATGTAATATATTATAATTTGTAACATGAGTGTATGGTGTTAGAAGTTGTACTAACAAAATAGTACACATTTGATCAAGGTGATGGCTAGATTAAAAAAGACGTGTGGCACTCGGAGACTGTCGTGGTAAAGCTATTGCATAAGCGAGCATGGGTCACCAAATGGCGGGGCGAAGGGGAGGATTACGCATGCGCATTAACGCCGATACCATCAACGCCACCTAGAGGCGAGTTGCTGAACTAAAGAGACAAGCGTGATCAAAAAGTCATTAAAAGTTCTGCTATTCATCGTTAGATGGCAAAACTAAAACCGGTGTACCGGTCGGAATTTGGGGGGTGTTAGGTTATTTTCGTTACGGAATTTCTGGATTCGGTATCCACGCTCAAGGCTCGCGATAGAAGCTATGCAATAACTTAAAAATGATATAGATTTTTTGTGGAATAATCAATGTACACAATGAAAACATTTTAAGATATAAACAAAAACTTAGTAACCAGAAACTTTATTGTAACTAATATCAGGTCCTTACATTTGAAAAGGGCGTTTTGTCGTACTGTCGTTCAATCGCTTTTTTTTTCTCTTTGGTTAGAAATTCTAAATTCAAATTTATACATTCCTTTATGAACAGTTACTTTACTCTTTGTTTATATAGTTCATTAAAAAGTTAAATGAAACCATGATCTGACCAGTTTTGGTGCAATGAGTAAAAATGTGTTCATTAATACTTAAATAATGATGTTATGAAAGCAATTTTGATTTAAATTAAGGGGAAAGGGATGAAAAAATAAAAAATGGTTGAAAATGCCTTTTTTTAAAATAACTTAATAACGGTAGGAATTAGAAAAAAGTTTCAAGTAAAAGTTGTAGAAAAAAAAATTCTACACAATAAAGTTCCTCTTCATTTTTTGTTATCTGCTTTAGTTTAGTTGAAAAAAATAAAAATTAAATTTGCTTTGTAATTAATTATAATTGTTTTAAAAATAAAGTATAATTAATTATAAGTGTTAGTACATATTTATGTGATGCGCGCGCTGCGTGATACAGGGCCTAATAATTCTGGTAAGTTTTTATAATTAATTACAAAGCAAATTTATTTTTTATTTTTTGCAGCTATACTAAAGCAGATAACAAAAAATGAAGAGAAACTTTTTTGTGTAGAATTTTTTTCTCTACAACTTTTACTTGATTTTTTTTCTATTTCCTACCGTTATTAAGTTATTTTTTAAAAAAATGGCATTTTCAACCCTTTCCCCTTAATTTAAATCAAAATTTCTTTCATAATATCATTATTTAAGTATTAGTGAACACATGTTTACTCGTTGCGCCAAAACTGGTCAGATCATGGTTTCATTTAACTTTTTACTGGACTATATACTGCTATTTCCACATGTATTCGTGTAAACCGTCATTTCACAAATTATAAAGTAATATGTACGCGTCATTTATTTTGCGTCGGTAGCACAGTTTACAAAATGGTCAATTTGAAATATTGCGTTATTTTCGAATACAAGTTCAACCGTTGCACCAGTGCTGTGGAAACGGCTCGACATGCTAATGATGAGTATGACGGTCGGATCGAAATAGAACACACATTGCGTTTTTACTTCCAACGTTTTCGTTTTGGATATTTTGACATCTAGAACAAGCCTCGTGGACGGTCGGTCATGTTGACACTGAAGAATCGAAGGCTATTTTGGAAGCAGACCCATCGCAAACTACGCCCGAGTTTGCTGAAGATGTTAGTGATAAAACTGGTTTAATCCGCTTGAAGCAAATTTATAAGATTAAAAGCTTGACTCATAAAGGTTGCTCACGAATTAAGTAAAGCAACCCGGTAGACGCGCGTCGTGACACATTACTTGACTGGCACAATAATGAGGGTTTTTTGAAGCATTAGTTGTGACATAAAGTGGATTATCTGCGATAGTCAGAAGCGCTCATCACAAAGGCATCATAGGCAAGCCAAATCCTGCCCCAAGCGAAAATTATTCAAATTTTGTAAATCTTATTGCAAGGTCAAAAAAATCAACCCTGATGGAGCAGTATAAACTGCCTTTGAAGATTGATATACCTGACAATAGTTCATATATTGTAGTACAATTTAAATTATGCGCTTCGGCTATATTTGTGAAGCTTCGAAATGCGAACATATTTTAAAGATATCTATATAGAGTTGTTATTACAAAATTAATAATTTCGCTTAAATTTAGACTAGGTCAGCCAATTTAAAAATAATAGTATAAAGTGTAAAGAGAGTTAAAGGTGTAACGCCGTAGCGCACAATTTAAATAGTAGTAGATACTATTAGTATATTTGATTGAATAAATATATAATATTTCGTCTTTTTGTTCCTGCCATCCAAAACGCCAATTACATATGTAAGGACAGAACAACAACTGAACACAATTGTTTAATGATTGACTATGTTCTACTGGTGCTTTTATATTCATATCAGTTTAATGTAACAAATATTTCCATGCCGTTTCATCACACAATACAGCTGACTAGTTTCAATTACATTTAACTCATTTTGTACGAAATAGAACACGAAATTGTAATTATCATCAATTGGTAATTAACTTATGGGGAAGCTAGTTAATTTAATATCTTTAACAGATTATAAACCTGACTAATATTTTGAAAGGTTGTGTTAAGTCTCCAAAACTAGAGCGTTTATATATGCTATTTATATATACTATTTATGGTAGGTAGGTATATAGGTACTATTTATATGTATGAATTGTGATACTAAACACTCGATAACCTTTGCCTACCCCAAAAAGTACTTAATGTGAAGATGTATATGTATGTCTATATACTAAATGATTAATCTATTATCAGAATGGGGATATAAAAAAGATAGTACAAAAAATATAGCACGTACGAAGTAGATTTTTGAGTGTAGTTTTTATGTTAACTCATATGATGCATTTTTTTTTATTTCAGCGACTGTGCTGTCACAAATCCTTGTTCTAAGGCGTTAAATGATGAATACGCTGAAAAATTATGGAAAAAATCCATCGAACTTGTTAAAATAGAAGATTACAATCCTTTCACGGCTCAAGATGCTGAATTATCCAACAAAGGAAATTGAAAGCATTACTTCGTGGTTGAATGTTTAGAGAAAAAAAAAAGTCTGAATGTAAGAGAGGTTTGCTCGCAAGGCAGTTTATATATTTACTGAATTGAAGTTAAAATGAAAACTGTATGAATAATTTATTCCTTTTTTAAACGTATTTTTTTATTTTTAATCTATAGCCCATTGATGAGGACTTCATACAAACTTTCAACCCTTATTTCACTTAGTGGTAGGATTTCCAATAACGCTTAAATACGCCTCTACTCATTTTTAATAAGTATCCCAAAAATAAAGTTTCATGATTTTTAACTTAAAAAATGAAGGTCTTAGGGGTAGGATTTCCAAAATTCCGACTTTAGTAGTAGTCTACTCAATAAAATGAACCTACTGACCAAATTTCATGGCTGTAACTTTAACAGTTTTTGCTCGGCGATTATGAACCAGTCAGTCTGGACATGTTATTTTATGAGTATAAATTATTTTCGTATTGAAAAATGTCCATTTTAAGTAACTTTATGGCATAGAAGTAGGTATGCCATAAATAGGTTGCCTTTTTCCAAAGACAATTAGCATTATTAAGCTAATATTGTTTTAATAGCTTATGGTAACCCCCCTGGCCCCTTATAATGAATATCGCTAAGGGGTACAAATTGACCTAGCACACTATTATCGTATTTGTTGAATCAACTGTTCTCTAAAGTATGGGTACGAAAATGTTATGATGTTACGATAATTACCTTTTGATACAACATATTATAGTACTACTATTTATATTATGGGCTTCGGCTTTACACTTTTTAAACTTTATACTTTTATTTTTTAAATTGGCTGACCTAATCTTAATTTAAGCGAAATGATTTATTATGTAATAACAACTCTATATAGATATCTTTGAAATACATTCGGATTTCCGAAGCGTGACGAATATAGTCGAAGCGCATAATTTAAATAGTACTACGTTAGATTACTTCATAATTTAAGTATTAAGTAAAATTTGTTATTTTTGTACGATCCCAATGTATCGTAATCATTTCAAAAATGTGAAATATATTATCAATTTTTATAATAATTTGTTTTTTAACCATTTATTTGTTACAAGCACTTTGACCACGACTAAAAGAAATGACGGTTCCCCCGGATCTTTACCAACCACCACCTTATTATCTATTTCTGCCTCCATAAGGTTGTATAATATAATTTACATAAGGTGCTCGTACAATAAACCTGCGAGATCGCACAAGTTGCAAAAACTTGAGAAATGTTTCTAAATTAAAACTAATTCATGGTTTCTAAATAACAAATTCACCCACGTCTTTTTCCAATACATGTCACAGTCTAGCTTTCAAAATACGTGCAGTACGGTGGACTGTCGTCGGTCGACGGTCGAGATTCCTTCGAAGAACGGTCGAGACTCCTTTCCGTGAAAATCCAGTCAATTCGTATTTCAATTTTCTGCGTTGCGAAATCACATCATGTCGCGTCTCAGTGTGCAAGCTCTAAATGACAGTGCTGACTTGGACAGGCCGCAGCATGTCTGCTCGAGGCGAGACGTATCGCATTGCACAGTCTATAAAACGACAAATACTACCATCAGGAAATCCGTCTGCTTGTTTGCCTTCCAATATCATAAAAAAACGACGGGTTTTTTATGATATTGGCTACCGCGCAGCGATTTGTCCACCACCTGAATCCTACCTGAACCTAGCGAAATTATACACAGTCCGAAAAGATTTTATTCCAACCTACACTGAATGAATAAAAGGTTTTCTGTGACACCAAACACCCGCTTAAAAACTTAATAATTAAAACTAGGGTAAGTAATCTCATTAATAAACAAAAGAAAAAAAAAAAAACTATCCATCCTTTTTGTATTCCTATTTGCATTTTTTATTGGGTCGTGAAAATCTGCCGCTGGCTCACGGACTATTAGGTTTGTCTCCACGTCGCCTCTGTGGTCTAATGGTCCGGCGTCGGACTTGACTTCTTGCGGTCCCGGATTCGGTCCTCGGATGGGGCAAAAACAAAATATAAAATTTGTATTCTTATAAAAATAACATTGCCCGGGATTGAATATGTGCCCGGTTGGAGATAAGCTTGCCATCTATCACATTGTGAGTCTTCATGTCTTCGGTTAGTCGGGGGTGAACTGGTTGTGCCTCTGCCTTTCTTTTCGGGCACATGTGCATAAATATACTTTTATTTAAAAAAAATGTACTATATAAAGCGGCCCGGGCCGTTCTTGTATTGTGCTGTTATGGAGCTTTCCTTAAATAGACGTCAAATTAGCACACGATTGGAACTTGGAACCAATTTATTTTACCAAAGGCTTAAAAAAATAACCCTGACAAATTACAAAAATTCATCTTACCCTAAAGTAAGCAAATTATATACTTATGTTATGGATGTTAGATAATGATACTAATGCAAAGAAATGCCTAAATAAATATTTGTATACACTTAAAAAACACCCAGACCAAGACTATGTTCATCACGTAAACGCCTGCCCACTACGGGAAACGAACCCGAGGTGCGCGGTATTTGGAATTAGGTTAAGGCTTAGACACCAAACCCTCGGCCAACAAGACCGAGGTGGTCAATGCAACCATGCAACATTGATTAGCAAAGAGATGTTCTAACCAAATAACGTATCAGTTATGTACAGTAGTACTATTTAGATTTTGCGCTTCTGCTATATTCGTCAAGCTTCAGAAATCCAAATGTATTTTAAATAAATCAGGAAAAGTTACACAAATTGAATCTAACCCCAAAGTAAGCAAATTATATGCTTGTGTTATGGGTGTTAGTCAACGATTCTATTACATAGAAATATTTAAATGTTCATCACACAAATGCCTGCCCCCGTCGGGAATTGAACCCGAGCCTCGCGGTTGACCGGTATAGTTAGGCGAGTACGCTAGCCACTCGACCAACGAGTTATATATATAGTTATTATTACACATAATTTTGTTTAAATCATTTTGTTTAAATTTAGATTAGGTCAGCCAATTTAAAAATAAAAGTAAAACGCGTAAAGGCGAAGCGCATAATTTAAATAGTAGTACTGTATGTACTTAACGGCATTTGGTATATATAATATTATCACTAATGTAATTATTTTCAAACAGATTTTAGTGTTAGATGCGGGATTTCTAGTCGAGTTCGACCATCCACACATCCTGCTGCTAAACAGAAAGGGTTTTTTCCGCAAGATGGTCGAGGTGCGGTGAAAAAGTAAAAAGTGTTAAGCCGAAGCGCATAATTTAAATAGTAGTAACTCGACAGCCTCAGTTAAAAGCAAAATGTTACCTTTAATCAAGAAAACCGGATCAAAATAATTATTATTGCTATGTTGTAAAAAATAACAATAGTTTTCTTATGATTCCACTCTGAATCGTCACTGTTTATTCATTATTAGTAGGTAGTGCAGTGTAACAGGTTTTTTTTTAAATTCAATGTTGTGATTATTCGCTACGATTTTAATTAGTAAATAGTTTGTTAAAGTGACGTTTTAGTTGATTTATAAACTAAAATGCCGCTATTCAGTGGAAGATGTTACAGTAAGGCTACATTGACCGGAAAGACGGCTATAGTTACTGGATGTAATCAAGGACTTGGCAAAGAAACTGTTTTAGATTTTTATAAAAGAGGTGAGTATGGCCAACTATTGTTACCTACTTATTGAGACTTGTATTTATTTTTAGTCGATCTCAAGGTCGGTACGAAGAAGGTCGTCTTCAATTTTTTTTGTGTAGTACAAATTATTTTTGAAGTAGGTTTGAGGTAGCCTAAGGTTGGGTATGTCAAAAAAATCATGAGAGTAAGATCAATGCTTTCGAAATGAGAGCGCTACGGAAAGTCTGTTGTATCGCTAGTTGACAGCATTCGTAACAGTAAGATCCGGGGAAGAGTGGGATTGAAAGAAAGGTTTTGTGTTAAAATGAGAAAGGGCATACTCCGTCGTTGGTTCCGTCATGTGAAAATGATGGCAGATGAAAGGTGGAAAAAGCAGACATACAATGCGAATGTGGATAGATGTAGGTACCCGGGGAGACCAAGGTTGACATTCCACGATCAAATCGCTTGGGATTTTATCCGAGGCAGTGTTGCCAATATTTTTTTGTTGGCCGTGTACATATGGTAAAAAAACCGTAAAACTGCTAAAAAAATTTGCAAAGTGTTCCTTTTTGTGAACTAAACATCAATTGAGAATGTAATAGATGTTATACCCACATTTTTTTATTGCAATAACTATAATATTTAAAAAAAGGGGGAATATGTCCTTATTTATATTAAGTAGATGTACTTATTTTTCCACACTTTAGTTCTACATAGGTTACAAATTGCTCTCTAACTGCTTATTCATTATTGTTAAACACTTTTATAGGTTCCAATTTATTGTTTTTCCTGATACTTTTTATACTTACATTAATTTGACAATACTGTTAGAAGTAGGTAATTAACCTCTCTTCTTTAAGTGCGAGTCAGCAGTACAATGACAATAGTATTCAACAAAACTGGATTAGTATAATACGGACGCATTATCATTTACAAAAATTAGAAGGGATGGGATAGGATAGGATTTGAAAACCATGAAGTCGTGTAGTTAGCGAAAAGCAGCAGAATTGGCTACGGCGCGGCTGTAGGGTTCTAGCCGTAGGCCGTGAATTTCGTGATTTTTGGATCGGAAAGCCGTAAAATACGGTGATTGTGGCAATGGCATCACTATAACAACAACAATACCGTTGCAAGTGTAACTTTTAGTATTTCTGTTTGACCTAAAACATAGTTTGACCTAAAACAGAGTTTGACCTAAAACAGATTTTGACCTGAAACGGAGTTAGACCTAAAACAGAGTTTAACCTAAAACAGAGTTTGACCTTAAACAGAGTTTGACCTAAACAGAGTTCGTTCTAAAATAGAGTTTGATCTAAAACCGAGTTTGACCTAAAAACCATCACAAAACAATAAAAAATATAGTTATGGGGATTTAATTTTGGCCAGAAGCGTGCACGTCGCGATCCCTGCCAGTCCATTGGACTGCAATTCTGGCCCGAAAAAGTACCGCAGAGTGGTGTTAGGGTGTTCCCTGGAGGCGACGCGTTCCGATCCGCCCTCGTCGGTACGAAAAGAGGCAGATGTGGCGATGGGGGCGATGTAGATAGGCGAATCGAGGAGTGGAGAGTGTCAAATAGACACGTGGAATGTGAGAGGGGGAATGGAAGCGAAGATGAATGAATTGACTGATATAATGGATGAGAGATGCCTGGATTAACTGTGTGTAACGGAGACTAAGCGAAAGGATAGTGATACTTATGATCTCCGCGCGATCTCAGCGCAATCACGCCAACGCTGGGGTAGGTATCATTTTATTGTCTCGCTTAGCCTCAGGCCTGAAAGAGTATGGTTTGGTTGATCCGAGACTGCTCTGGATCCGTATTAAGCTAGGAGTCACGCGAGTTTTTGTGGTAGCAACCTATGCTCCGGTCAACTCGTTGTCGACTCATGACCTGGAAAAGTTTTGGGATTCTGTAAGGGATGTTCTGGATATGGTTGAAGGAAATGAAAAAGTGATTATGTGTGGTGACTTGAATGATTGGGTGGGGACACGAAGGGACGGTTACGATGCCGTTCTTGAACCCTATGGTGATAAGTGGGCGATTGATGCTGGTAAGCATATTATGTGGAAAGAAATCTTCTTGTGTCTAACACAATGTTTCAGCGTAACGACATACATACGTATACATGGAGAAGGAATTATCAAATGAGTATGATAGATTTGATTTTGGTTGATAGTCGCTTCCGGAAATGTTTAATGGCCACGAGAGCCTTCAGAGGCCCAACTCTTAACACGCACCACTACTTGGTTATTACCCGGTTTAGGGGTCTGTTTGTGAAGTGGAGGCACTGGCGAGTACGTGTTCAATTTGGAAGGCTTAAAAGGATTACGATTGAAAAGTTGCAAGACCCGAGAGTAAAAAGCAGTATGAGAGTCAAGTCCAAGACAGGCTGAATAGTGTGTGCCTACCGGACTTAGACGTGGATGACTGTTGGAATGTTTTGAATGATAGCATGGTAGATGTTGCGAAAGAGATATGTGGGAGTGCAAAGATGCACAAGTCTAAGAATGGTGACGCATGATAAAAGCCTCCGTTGAAAGAAAGAAGAAAGCTTGGCTAGACTATGTAGCATGTTTGCAATCGAATGACAGTATGAAAGATTTGAAGAAAGAAATGTACCGTTGTTGCAAGAATATCACCAAACACTTAGTAAAAGAGAAGCGCGAAAGGGAAAGTATAAAAATAGAAGAGAGGTTGGCTAACAACTTCGAGATGAACACCAAACTCTTTTGGAGGGAGGTGAAGAAGTCTCGGAGTTGTTCGTCTGCCTCCAGAATGAATAGAATTAAGTCTAAGAGTGGTGATATTCTTGCAAGCACGCATGACGTTTTAAAACGGTGGAGTGAATTTTATGGAGATATGTATGAATGTGCCCAAGTTGCTGCCGCTGGGTCCGAGTACTCGAATAAACTCGGAAATAGCGGAGGCATCTGACGGCATTTGTGGAATGAAATGATGGTAGAAGTTGAATGGGCGATAAGAAGTATGAAATATGATAAGGCTGCGGAAGTAGATATGGTTACAGCTGAGATGATTAAACTTGGTGGTTGTGCCGTCCGGAACTCTTTCTGGGTTCTTTGTAACAAATGTTGGAAGACCGGCAGAGTACCCGAAGACTGGCGACGTGCGGTCATCATCGTGCCCTTGTATAAAGGCAAGGGTTCTCGCATGGACTGTAAAAGTTACAGGGCCATTAGTTTGATCAGTTTAGCATCAAAAGTGTATGGAAAAATAGTTGAAAGGAGGATGCAAGGGATGTCCGATGGAACATTGTGGGAGGCTCAAGGCCGTTTCAGGTCTGGAAGAGGATGTACGGATCAAGTGTTTTCGCTCCGCAACATTGTAGAGAAGCATCTGGCTGTGGGTCAGAGAGTTTCCTGCGGTTTTGTGGATCTCGAAAAAGTGTTTGATAGGGTTGTACGTAAGGAAGTTTCTGAAATTTTGCCAGATTATGGGATAGTCGGGTCCCTACGGCGTGCGGTGCAGTCAATGTATTTAGACTGTAAAGCATGCATGCGGGTGGATGACAACCTTGGTTTGATCGCCTTGGTTTGATGTTAATATTGGCGTCAAACAGGATTGTGTGTTGTCAGCACGCTTGTTTATCTTATATTTGGACAAATGTCTTCAAAGGTTAAGATCATTGAATGTGGGAATGCGTATGGGTGACCAAGTGGTGAACTGCCTGTTTTATGCAGATGATGCTGTACTCATTATTGGGACATTAAAAATTATAAGTACTTACTTATTTTTTTTATTGATCTATCAACAGGAGCTAGAGTAATAATGGCTTGCAGAAATATAG
>NJDC01001253.1:7458-49228 GCA_002245475.1 Calephelis virginiensis
TCACGCCCATATCCCCGAAGAGGTAGGCAGAGGTACAACCAAGGCACCCACGACTAGCCGGAAGACACTAAGTCCCACAATGTGATAGGTGGCAAGTCTATCGCCAACCGAGCACATTTCCAATCCCGACCAACATTTTTTTATTAAAAAATTGAAAAAATCCAATTTTCTTTATGTTGGCCAACCCGGGATTCGAACCCGGGACCTCATGCAGTCAAGTCCAACACCCGGACCGCTAGACCACAGAGGCGAGGCGAGAGAAATTCTGAACTACTTACGTCAAAGAGAATTTATTCTGAAAAGATGATCACATCGTGTTTGAATTTCAAGACAAATCGTTTAAGGAAGAAATAGATAAAATGAACTGCGTGAACCATCTTTTTTGTAAACAAACAAGCAGACTTATCTCGTGATTGCTAAAAATACACCCATTGAATTAAACATAAAAAAATATAATTTGGTGTCGTGGTACACTAGGTAGGAACGAAGTTCCTTCGGCTAATGTAGAATCGACACAATTCAAGAGTATATACTATGCATTAGCGGGGTAGAGTGAGGGAGAAAGAGAAAGGTATTATTGCACACTACTTGCTTGTGTATACGACTGTCGTGCCTGGGCACGTCTCATTTAACGGTTTTATTCCACCCACTTTTTCTTGCAGTTTTTACTATCACATTTTTTTCAGTTCGGTCGCACAGCAAAATCTCTATCTCCTCGAAGCCTGCCGTAAGGTACTTCGATCCAAAAATCTATTTACTAAATCTACATACTTTAAACTATAAAAGAGATATATAGTAGTAAAATGTAACAACATAATGGTAACACAACTTATCGTGTCATGAAATTCAGAGATAAAAAGTTTATTGGCTCTAAAAGTGTTGCGCTGCATTAACATGAGGACAGGAATACTCCCGACCTTGTTTATATACTTATGTTGCGTTATTTTTATGAGCAGTGTATTCATATCTAGTAATTTTCTAAGCAAACATAAAGTCAAATCTTTATTGCAATAATATAAACCACGACTTTTGACCGCCTCGTCGGTCGAGGGGTTAGCGACTAAGGTCGAGACCAAGCAAACATTTTCGACAGGGGCGGCATTTGTGCTATTAAAATACTTATAATATTTGCGTCTCTGGGTCTGCATGTTTATTTAATGTAGCTAAATATTTACGCATTCATTTCATCATGTGAAAGATTAAGTGCTGACTAAGTATTATGCGTAAAAGTATTGTTTTTATGTAGGTACTAAAGATAGCGAACACACAGGGCTTTCCTGATGGTAAGATAAAATCCTAGGCATCATATATGTATTGTAGGTGTGCCGCTCTCTTGTGACCGAGGTGTGACGTTCATCGCATGAGTCTACCAGCTAGCCTAGCTCTCCGGATCGAAATATGAAACTCTCATTATGGCATCAGGAATAAGTAAGACGATAGATCCCTACTTGGACAAGTCTATTGTTGGTAGTGACACATTTAACCTTTGCTTGCGAGCTATCTAGCCGGAAGGCAGATGATTTACGGCCAATGTTAATAATATTTCTATAAATATAGATTCAAGCAATCTAGATAGCTGCGTATCCAACGGCCTATCCTATACCTAATTGCCATATATATCCTGTCCACAGATATGTTATTGGCGAGCGATAACATAAAAATGGATCAAAATATCAATCTCGGACAGCAAGTTTTGGATTAGAATTGATTATTAATATCGGCCGTTCCCACATAAGGAATATCAAAAATGAATAATCCTAACCCACATAAGGAATATCAAATAAATATACCATACGGTGATGTCCGAAGATGGAACTCGGTAGTTGATAACAAACCCAACAATTCCTTGAAGCATTCTCTAAGACAGATGCGGTCAAAAGGAAGAAGCTATTACTTGGGAGCTCCGCCTAGATTTGAGGACAGTGCTTCTTATGTCCGAGTAGAAATTTTGTTTAGTTACAACCAATGTGCTTACCTGACTTGGTCTTGCCACACTGAGCACACTAAGCTTTTTAGCCTTCCCTTCTAGAGAAAATAGTCATTGTCTAATACTTATTAGGGATGAAACGATACGAGTAAATCCAAGTAGGTACTCGATACTGTTCTTCAATAGCAAGTACATTTTAGTATCGATACTTTAAAATGAAGTATCGAGTAGGTATCGGTAAAAGGTACTTACTCATATCAGTAAATTTTATGGTTTAAAGTTTCTGAACGCATTCTAGACTTAGTTTTGTGTAGTTAGGAGCCTTAGCGAGTTTGGCGCCATCGAGAGAAAAGATGGTCGAAGTTTTTTCATAATTATTGAATTTCGTGTTAATATTGAGTGAAATTAGTCAATTTTGGTGGTATTTTGTATAATTTTGTTCAGTGAAAGTGCACAAATGAAATAATCATGAAGAAATTAGCGTATCGTATATTTCCTCGTTGCAGCCAAATCTCATTACATGAGCTTGTGTGAAAAGGCCACCGCTTTACCCAAGAGCCTGACATGACTTACTGACGACTTATGACTGATGACTAATTATAATTGATATAAAATTTGATGCAAATTTCTACTTGACTATTGGCAAAATACTAACGAGACTGCCAAAACCTAAAGAAAGAAGAAGAAGACATTTACAAATACTGATTTTTTTGAGCATCACGGAAACGAACTTTTTTCATAAATTATTTTGAAGGTGACGTGTTGTACTACACTCTTGGTCGGGAGTAACTCAAGAATTATTATTTTATGATAGAATATTATTAGTACTTTTCAATAAGTGACACCAATACTTGTTGCGGCTTTCACTCAAAAAAAAAGTATCATCACGCCCATATCCCCGAAGAGGTAGGCAGAGGCACAACCACCCACGACTAGCCGAAGATACTAAGTCCCATAACGTGATGGTGGCAAGCCTATCGCCAACCGGGCACATATCCTATCCCGAGCAACATTTTTTTTTGTTAGAAAATTTGGAAAAACCTAATTTTCTTTTCGTTGCCCGACCCGGGATCCGAACCCGGGACCTCATGCAGTCAAGTCCAACAACTGAACCGCTAGACCACAGAGGCGATAAAATTTCAATTTCACTCAAAATTTTCCAAAAATGATACAATACTAGTACGTATTGATATTTTGTGATCGATACTTGACGACCGATACCAGTAGCGAGTGGTATCGTTTCATCCCTAATACTTGTATATACAAACATAGTTGCTTACTCTGGAATTAAATCGGTTCTTGTAATTTTTCCAATTGTATTTATTTAATACTATATATTGTCCGTGCCGTCGATCGTATAGTAAATAGAAATGGGTCGGTCAACCAAAAAGCGTCAACCGCCGATCAGTAGGGTTACTCTTGAAGCTCGATTCGTGCAATATTGGGATTTGGAATCGAGTCTGCAACTTTAGGTACTCTTGACCACAATACCGGTGAATTAATAACATTTGGTTACTAATAAACAACAAATAATTTTATCGGATTTCTTGAATTTATTTGTAATTAAATGTTAATAGTCCACTAGTACTGTGTTCGAAAGTACCTAAAATGGAATACGATTCCAATTTCCAATTCGCATGATATCGAGATTCAAGAGTAACCCTACAGATCATGAATCACGAAGGTGAACCGAAACTACGCACCAGCTTGCAGTTTAACTAAACTTATTCTTGAGGACCATGATCCTAAACTGTCACTCGAACAGCACCATACCAACGAATACACCTTTTTCGACATTCATCAGTTCGAAACATTTCAATTATCATTACCTCTAATATTACAGTTATTCAGCTCTCTTGCAGGAAAGTTTATGTGAACGGAATCTGGATAAACAGCCTATGTCAGTCTTCAGTCTCCTAGGTATACTACAAAAAGTATACTATTATAACATCGCTCCATTACGAAGTAAAAAAACAAACAAGTAAACTTTGGCACTTATAATTATATTTTACTAGCTGACATGGCGAATTTCGTATCGCTTGACATTAACAGTTACCAGAAGTTTGCAGAGATTAAAGCTTTGTTTCCCTATTTTCCCTGCACTTTTTCCGGTTTTCTCTTCATAAGAACCTTCTCCTAACAATAACGGATACAGCAAAACAAATATTAGCAAAACTGGTCCATCCATTGAGGTGACGACTACGCGAAATGGGTATTCAATTTTATATACAGGGTAACTTGTAAAGGACAGGCTAAATTTTAATGTAGGTTTAAATGGTAATGCATTTTTAATAATATTGCCAAATTTTATTATTTACTTTAATGAACATTCATCTAAAACAGTACGTAAAAATGCTTCACTTGTTGTCACGCTACGTCATGCTTAGTACGAGTCATGACGTCACAGCCTGCGAATTTATTTACATTATAACCCTGCATCTTATATTTTGCGTCGGACAAAAATTGTAAAGTGTTTGTTTTTATTTTAGTTTTTTAAAGATCGAAAGTTTTATCGATTTCGAACAGTTTCTCAAAATTTGGCTAGTGTTACCCTGTATATAGATTAAGGGTAGATAGATTAGAATAATCTTCTTAACTAACTTTCATTTTCCTTAAGTTTCATTAAAAATGTAATGTAAAATAAAATAATTTCTACTTCCGCGAATATGACACAATTTAACACAGCTTACGGAGCTACAAAAGTAAATTAAAAACTTTTTGTTAATTCATGCCAAATTCGTGTTTGATATTCCGTCCGCATCATACTCCATTAGGGATACAATCCTCTTCAATCATAATTAATTTAATAAATATTACGTAAGGAACAATTAATAAAACAATAGGGAATATCAAAAACTTAAGTTTCTAAATTTGCAATTGTCCATTTCTGGCGTTGCCGCAGATACAAGTTTCTAAAGTTATAATTAACTGAATTGGACGTTCGTCAAGTGCCGGTTCTAACGAACACGTTTTTAATAGATGAAACGTTATGTCCGAGGCTTGTAAATTTTCTAAACATCTCTGTATTTATATTTTTCTGTACAGGGTTAACTGTAAAATAAAATTGCAAAATAATTGGGATAGATATGCTTCTGAGATTTAATCTTTTTTTTGTTTGTTGACAAATCACAAAAAAACTCCAAAATCAATTCTAATAGTGTTTCTAGTATTTTGTTTTGTTATGATCAAAGGTTAATAATTAAGTTAACATGCGCCAAATCCTTCGTGGGCGAAAGACAACAAATATGACAATGGTGCACTGCCAACCTGAGGTTGTATTTGTCATGGTATTATGGGCCTTCGAGTAATTTTTTTTTTATGAGATGAGACAAAGACAAGCCCACGATTCTCCTGATGGTAATAGATACCTAACATGAACCCTCAAAGCAGTATTATTTCTATGTTGCTAAATGTCGACTAATAAATACAACTTTATGCCATACGTCTTAAGGCCGTCTTTCTCCGATGACAATAAGTATTATTGAAATAATATGTTTTAAGGCCCCATACTTAGTCAGCCAGAAGAGCCAATCAGCGCACTCCCCCGTTCCATGATTACTATGAAATATTGCGCTCTTAAGTAAATGTCTTAAGCGCAAAATCACTATTTTTGACACTATAAAAGCAATTTGAAAAAAAATATAAAAACTGAAACAGTTATCTCTTAGGTATAATACTTATCTATGTTAATGTTAAATCTGGTGTCGATATTTTCATAATTGAAGTAGACAGTTGGGTTTTGCTTTCAAAAAAGGCTTAACTTTTTGATTTTTTTCTATCGAGCAAAGTGAAATGAATCGTGTTTTGGAAACACTGGTCTTATAAAACATATTAATGTTAATCTTGTGTAATTTTGTCGCCAAGATCCGTAATTGCTTTGTATGAAAAAAACAGTATATTGCTGACTTATTTTAGCATGCATGGCCCCTTAAGAGCTTATGGTAACCCCACAGGTGTGTCGCTAAAAACATAAGAGTGTCCGAGGTGTTAGGCCAATTGTGCAAGTCTACCGGCTAACCTAGCTTCCGAACCCAATCAGAACCGTATTATTTTGACGGCATGAATAGGCGAAACGGCGGATCGTTAACCAAACAAGTTGCTGCATCACCATAGGTATTGTTGGTAATGACTAATATGATCTTTGCTCGCCTTTTACGAGCAGCCTGGCAGCAAGCCAGTTGCTCCTTTCTACTCAACGAACCGAGAATGGCAGTCAATAATTTTACTAATAAGTTACATAGACCACAATACGACACTGGAGAAAACTGATGTTTTAGCGGGAATAGATATGGCAATGACACCAATCCTGGTGAGTTTCCTTAAAAATCCACCTAGAAAATATACCAAAAATTAGACAAAATATATTTTGCATTTTAAATTATGCTATGAAGTGTTCCAATCAGACTAGTCACTAGACCTATAGCAAAGTTGAGGTCAGGCATGACTTAAGTGGCTAGCGCTCTCTTGCCAGCAGAAAATTACATAGTTGGCTAGTTGTATAAGATTGATTAATATGTACCCAGCGTTTGCTAGCATAGATTTAATTGTAAACCTTTATTTCACATAGACTATAGAGAGGATATTTGTGACGAGTTTATATAATTCTGAAAGCTACCACCAAAACAGAACGTGGCCTCTCACTGGAAAATTCCGGCGAAAAAAACTCAGTGGGCTTGTCTTTTTTTAGTAGGTACAGTTTATTTATAAGAATAATAATTGAGGGTCAATCAACCTCAAGTATTGTTATCATCTAGATATTCTGCAATTTTATGATAACCTTTTGTAGATTATAAAATTCTAAAAGTTTACAATATTTTTTAAAAATAGTTGTTTAATGTGCTAGGGAAGTTGGTTGCATGGCCCATGAAGCCTATGAATAGCCTATTCTTTGGAGACGATATACTTTACCTACTTTCCAACATTTGTTCATTAAAAACAATTGAGTTTTGCAACCATTTATGTATATTCTATATGCTAAATGAATAATTATGTTAAGTATCTAGTGTTTTTTACAAGATATATTTTTTGATAAATGTGATAGAAATATACCCCGGGTACCTACATCCATCCACATTCGCATTGTATATCTGCTTTGTCAATCTTTCATCTGTCATTCTTTCCACATGACCGAACCAGCGAAGCAAGCCCTTTCGCATTTTAACACCAACACTTTCTTTCAATCCCATTCTTTCTCGGATTCCACAGTTATGAATGCGGTCAGCGAGCATTACACCACAGATTTTCCGTAGTGCTGTCATTTCGACAGCATTTATCCTACTTTCATGCTCTTTCTGACATACCCAACTCTCGCTTACATACAATAACGTTGGAATAAGCACAGAATTATGCCAAGCGAGTCTAGGTTTTTGACTCAAAACCTCGCTTTGGAATAGCTTACCCAACGCTCCATTCACACTATTCCCTGCACACACTCTCCTTTCTACATCGTGTGTATCTTTCATCCCTGCTAAAATCGCAACCAAGATAAAAGATGTAAAATAACCTTTATTTTGCTAATTCCGCGGAATTAGCAAAATAAAGGTTATTTTACATCTTTTATAATGGATTTCCGCAAAGTAACGCCTGATTCAATAAAATATCGCAACCAAGATATTATACAATTTTATTCACGCACCGTATATCTATGAAAAAGTAAAATAAATTTACTAAGCAAGCAAATTGAAGGCAGTAGTTGTATGCAAAAGACGCCCAAAATAATTTGTGTACAAATAACTTCAAAAAATCTTATAGGAATCGTGAATCTTCGATAAAATATCTAAATTATAAAATTAAAAGTTATGACTATACAACAGTAATAGAAATTTTAGTATTAATTTATGTTAGAGTAACAAAGATGTTTAGGGTAAACATACTTAGGAGCATAACCAAATCGAAAATTTTGTTGAATCAGTCGTAATCAGTTGGTCCGGGCTCCTTTGCAGAATAGACCATCTGCCTTCCTGCCAGGCAGCTCGTAAAAGGCGAGCAAAGGCTTACCATCACTAACACCGTGACACCTGACTAGGTGGTAGAGTTTCGTAGCGACTCACCCGGGTTTGTACCACCGCCTTACTTATTCCTTCCCTTCATAACGTCATGACGTGTTCCGGTTCGGAGGGTTACTTTTGCTCGAGGCCTAACATCCCAGCCTCAGGTTGGCAACGCACCATTACCACCTTTAGTGTCTCTAGGCGGCGGGAATTTCTTGCCATCAGGAAATCCGTCTGCTTGTTTGCCTTCCAATATCATGAAAAAAATTATTCACTGTAACAGAATAGGCTTTCATTATGCTTTCATACAATTGAGCGAGCCAGGAAAATGACGATAGTTAATAGCTAAGTACAGATGGTTATTCGGGGCCATTTATAATAATTTAATACAAAGACAGTCCCGTAAACAGTAATTTTGTAAATTGACATGAAAAGCTTAGCGGGAAATAATTAAAATATAAGCAGGTGCGGAAACTGAATAAAAACAACCAACATTAATAAAGATTTTGTAAATGATTTTTAAGGAAGGTACAACGACCGAATAACTAATGAGGTTCTGCATTCGGCTCTTTGTTCCGCCATATTCATTACCTGCCCCATCCAGTTTGTTTACAGAAAAGAGCTTTGTTCACAAGCTTGCTCTCTCGAGAAACAAACAATATCTCTAACAATTCTGAGGTCAAGCGATTTCACTCAACGGATCCAAAAGAATATTAAAAGAACAAACAAGCCTAATTGGTATGGCATTTTGAATAACGCTCGAGCCAAAGACTTAACACGAATAACAAACGTATACATTTTACACCAACTTCAACCTTAACTTTGAAATTCCATTACTTGCAATGAGGATTGTACAGCGAATAATATCGTACTTCATTTGGGTATTGAATTAAAAATATTTTTTTTATTTATTCTATGTTAAATGATGGCAAAAGATCAGACAGCTCTCTGTTTTAGGGTCCCGCACCCAAAGGGTAAAAACGGACCCTATTACCTACCCAAAGCCTCCGCTGTCTGTCTGTTTCCAGGTCATAAGCCGTGATAGCTAGAAAGCTGAAATTTTCACAAATGATGCATTTCCATTGCCGCTATGACAACAAATACTAAAAATTAAAAAAATATATATATTAAGGGAGGTTCCCATACAATAAGCGTGTTTTTCCGTATTTTTTGCTCAATATTAAAAACGGTAACAGGTAGACGCTTAAAATTTTCACAGAATATTTACTTGTATATTACCTTTCAAAATAAATAATTAAATAACGATAAAATAAATATTAAAGGGGTCTCCTTTGTTGTATGCAACAAACATATTTTTTAATAGATAGATAATAGTACGGAACCTTTCGAGCGCGAGTCCGACTCGCACTTGGCCGGTTTTTTTAATGACTAATATGTTGCCATTTCAGACCGAGATATTATTATTTAGATGGATGGGACTGGTCCATACAACGCCAGCAACGAGGGCTAGGGATGACCGAACCTCGACTTAAGGACAGCTCCCGTAATGATAGGATAATACAGACGCCAATAATGTTACTGGCACGTCAGCTTCATAAGGTTAGGGTCTAAGGCCATGTTTACAAGTTTACAGGCTTCCCCATCCTTGATCAACGAAGAATAGTTATGAGCAACAGCCTTATGGCGGCAGAAACAGATAAGGCAGTAGTGCTAATCATAACATTTTTGCAATGTTGTTCCGGGCTCCTTTGTAGAATAGACCATCTGCCTTCCTACCCGGCAGCTCGTTAAAGGCAAACATAGGCTTATCGTCACTAAAACCATAACATCCAGTTAGAGAGTTAGCCTTGCCTATTCCTGCCGCCATAATGTTCCATAATGTTGCGGCAAGGCACCAACACCAGCTTTGGTGTCTCTATGTAGCGTAAATTTCTTACCATCAGGAAATCCGTCTATGCACTATGTCTATGTACCCCTAAGATTAAAGTTAAATTGAATTTTAGGTCTTTTAGGTAATACTCGTATTTTTTTTACAGGTCTTTAAAAACTTCGTTCGGCTTATTTTTTTATATGGAAGTGAAGCGTGACCGATGTTAAAATGGCACAAGCAGAGGTAGAGGTTGAAATGAATATGCTGCAATGGACAAACACCAAATAAAGATTCTGTGTTTTGTGATAAAGCTTTTCATTTGCTACCTCGTCACCCAATGTGGTAAAGGGATGTAGGTACTGCAAAAACCGGCAAACTCTACTTGGCATAAAGAACAAGTATCTCCACGCCATAAAGCCGCTAGGAATAGGTAATAGAAGTAATACGTGTGTCTAAGTTGTATAGAAAGGGTAAAAAAGAGGACCTTGGGTTTTCAAGTCTAAATGTAAGGAACAACAGATGTTAATTTTATGATGACTAATCATAGCGAACTCAAAGTCCTACCCTGTCATTTTTTGTTTAATTCTAATTTTGTAACAAGTACCGTGTGCGCGATGACAGCACCCCAAGTAACCACACTAGTTTTGGACTTGAGATCTTTCAACTCATGGCAAATTGAATGTTTTTCAGCTTGTTTATCAGCGAAATTATTTTTTTATATTAGAAGAGGCAAATGAGCAAATGGGTCACCTGTCGGACTTTTAAGGAATGAGTACGCTCTTGCATTTAAGGTTTCTAAGTCATATTCGATTGAATTTGTTTAAATAAAAATATCTAAAAAGTTTGTATACTAAGTGAATAGATTATTTCAAAAAATATGAATGGGTATGATAAGCACAAAATTTGAATCGATAAGATATGAAATAAATTTCCAAATAAACTGTGAAGAAATTAGTATAATCACATTTTCTCCATATTTTCTTTTCTCTAATTTCCATTTTGATTTTCCAACAGTTCACGAACTGTTTTCCTATTATTATATAAACTGGCCTCTTTGATAAGAAATACACTTCACCCAAAAAAAAGACACAAAAAAAATGTTCACCAAAACATGTTTTAGTATTACAAGGCAAATAAATATACATATTTTTATACGATAAGAAATACAGTTGCCTTTAAACAACAAATATAACGAATGGCGTTGCTTATATAACTAACAATGTGAAAAATAAAAAAAGACGAGTCATTGACATCTAGATAATATTTAACTCAAGTACAAGATCAAATAGATGCGGATGAGATAGCAATACAACAATTTGTTTACCTATTTCAATAAAATTTTAGTGCTATACCCTTTTATGTAGTTTACATCGATTTTAGTAATAAGCTTGTTAGTATATAGTAAAAAAGTTGATATCTTTATTTCATCCCCCGAAGTGTTAAAGGTAACCCACTGTAAGTTATTATTTTTTTTTTTACTTAGAATCCTCTAAAATATTAAAATGGCAAAATAACGTTTGCTGGGTCATCTAATACATTTTGTAAAAGAATATTTATGTGCAGTGTATATATTTATAAAATAATAAAACACGTTTGTCTTAATATTTATACATACTTATACAAAATATTGCTAAAGAGCTGTATTTGGGATTTGAAGATATCGCAGTTAGAATAATTTGGACACTATATGAAACCTCTGAATTCCAAATTATTCTTTAAAATTATTTTCTGTATGTTAGTTTATTCACTTGTGTATTTGTTTCTACGTTACGACAATGTACTAAATTAATTTGATCAAGTTTTTAAAATAAATCAAAATCACTCAAACGTAACTTAAATTGACAAAAACTCGAACGCTCTTAAAGTTTCTGACTTAGGTTAGTTAACTTTTAGGGCCGAAATATCGTGCCACCAACATAAATGTTCAGTAAAGAGTGTTTGGTATTTTTGATTAGGAAATTTACCTAGAAAATAGTGATTATAATAATAAAGTGATAAAAAATGTAATTAGTTGTTGGGAAGTTCATTTCAACAAAAAACGACGGGTTGCACTCCAGGCGTGCCGGCAGAAGTGGAACCTTGAATATTAACGTTGTGCATTTTTGATATTTTGAAATGGTTAGGGATAAATTTTGCACGAATTGCTTTAATTATCAGTATGAAAGTACTATAATTTATGTGGTAGAATACAATATAAATTTATTGCGCTATCGTACAAAAACATGACAACACGAACAATCGCGCAAGCGCCCTGCGCCGTCTTACGAATTTTCGATCAGGTCACGTGTCCTGACACGAATTTAGAAGTTTTTACCCATTCAAAAAAAGTGCACAACACGCTAAAAAAGTTTTAATTAAAAAATAAAATTCCTACAAGTATATTTTTAACTAGTCATACCTACTTGAGAAACTGATAGCAGGGTAATGTTTTATGAAATAGCGATTTAGTTCCGATTTTGACTACTGAACAGTTATGTCGGTATCTCTATGGTACATGAAGCCTCGCCTAAATATAGCCACACAATTGATTAACAAAAATCTCTTATAATTGTTAAAATATTAAATTGTTTTTATAATACACTTAAACGCATATAGGGTATATGAAGCTAGGTTATTAGTTTTAATAAATAAAGTTAACTAGTAATAACTGCGGTACTGTTGTAGAAATTCCAATTAATTTATATAATTTTGACTTCATTTATATGCGAAATAATATATTGCTTTTATGAATGTATAATTCATTACTGTATTAATATTATCGCTGTGTATACAGCTTCAATTAGTTTACTAATTTAGGTCAGTAATCTAATATATTATGTAATTTGCTATTCCTAGCTGAAGTAGCCATTCACTGGCCATTTTGATGAATTCGGAAAAAATATTAATGGAGAATACAAAAACAGAGTTTGACCTGATTTATTCCTCTTTTAAAGTCCCTAAACATCAAGACACCTTATCATTTATACACAACATCTTTCATTTAGACCATGTTTAGTGATAAAAAAAACAAACTATATCACTCTTTAATTTTATAAGTTTTTGATGCCAAATTTAGAACCAGAATCCAAAGCAGAATGTCAGCAGAATATTTCTTATTTCTCTGTTTCGAAATTTAATAAAATACATAATTCATTTATTTTTGTCAGGTAATGAAATAGTTAGCATAAGGAAAAATAAGATTACAATAGTAACAATTATAATAATCTGTAAGTTTTTAAAGCATTTTGGAAACAGTTTAGCTATTTTAAAGAAAAATGTTTTGTCCTAGTTATGAACACTAACGGAGAATTTAATTAAACTATCTAGAAATAGAAATAGGTCCCAAAGAGTTTCAATGCTAAGATATTTTTGTTAATTGAAAAATAACAACAGTTGTCTAGTTACTGATTTATAGTAACCATATGTTAGATAGGCTATTGAAATTAGTTTTAAGTGGTAATCTTATGGCAAATTCTCCTGATTGATATCACAGCCTTACTTAGTCCTGCTAATATGACACCAGTATTAATCGTTGTCATGTTACAGCATCTTCAGCTTTATGTTGGTAACGCACCACTACCATCTTTGATGTGAATTACCGCCATTGGTGATATGTATTTCGTTTCGTTAGGAAAATGCATTACTTCCAATCTTGTAAAAATGATAACAATGAGATAAGATAGGTACCTAGCTAAGAACTACATATTATAATAGTATTATAATATTATATTATAAGAAAAACAACATAGGTCGATTCGTCCTGAAGTAAACCATGTTTATAAAGTTGGCTATCATTTTTGATATTTTTATATCAAATAAACTAAAGTAAATATGTCCTTTTAGAGTATTACATCTTTCTTGCTCGGGACAAATATTTATTATTTTTAGAAAGAAAGAAAACCCGAGAAGGAATTAAAAAATCAATGCATAAATTGAATCCCAACTATTACTCAACTGAATCATCTGTCTTATAAACAAAAGACGGATGTTGCAAGTATATTTCCTATCTGATGTTAGTATATCTCTAGGTCAGTAAAATAAAAAAAAAAGTTTCTTAACATATGTCATTGTCAGTCGAGATGAAACTAAGGCCACCTAACATGTGATCCTAGACCTTTTTAGCTGCCCGAGATGTGCTATACTTGAGCGTGACGAAGCTGAAAGTTGACAACTTCGTTAACGCGATTATTTTTATTTTTGAATTGAAACTGGTTTAGAATTGTTTTGATTTCAAAACGGGTGCAACGGAAAAGCGAAAGGTAAGAGACACAAATGTATAATATTCATCTCACTCTTTTGCAGGTAAGAGATATAAATATGTATTCATCTCATTCTTTTGTCGATTTACTGAAGTTTCACTTCTATCGTGTGTGAATCGCACACACACCTTTTTTTTGTCCTAGGCATCCTTTTTCTGAGTAACTTTAAGTACAACTAGGGTTGTCAACTCTCGAATGAACCAACTCGAGAGGATTTCATCAAATCGGAAGCAGGGGTGGAGTTTTGAAGAAAAAAATGTTGGATACTAAATATTCGTTTAATAGTGTGACACAGTGGACAACGTCGAATGGAAGAGAGTGGAGTGCAAGGCAAAGAGCGCAGGTCTCAGATTTGAAAGAAGGTTAGGAGCTTAACTTTAAGCTTAGGAAGTTAACTGTTATTACCAGAGTCTCTCGGGTTTTCCGATAGGATTGGAAACCCTAAGTACATCTACTGCTATTTGTGCATTCACGCTTGAACTTAAGACAAAGCTTGGACTATAAATTAGGTACAATTTACGATAGAAAACTGTAATCGTGATATAAAAAAATGGCAGTGTAAAAAGCTAAACAATTAAAAACTTACATAAAATAACTTGGTCACGTGAGTCGTAAACTTTGATCTCACTTAAATGTTCAGATCGAAGTTTTGAAATCAAGTTGGTCTAAGTTACGGTAAGTTAGCGCTTCCGTTTATTGGTGCAATGATATTATTTAGCGTTCAACTTAAATTCTTTTGCTGAATTTGCTAAAAGAATTTAAGTAATAACTTTAACTAGTTTTTGAACAAATTTATGGATTGACTAGAGTGTTACTTGCGGCTTTGCTTGGGTGACAGTTAATATATTTACTGTTTGTAGCCCATTAATAAAGACGTTCATACAAACTCACAACCCCTATTCACCCCCTTACGGAAAGAGTTTCTAAAAACGGTTAAATATGTAGCTACTTAAAAAATATCGATCTTCCAACCAAATCTTCAACCCCTATTTTGCCTTTTTAGGGTAGAATTTACAAAATTTCTTCCTTAGTGGGCGTCTACTCAATAAAACGATGCTACTCACCAAATTTCATGCCTATAACTCCAACAGTTTTTCCTCGGCTATAATGAATCAGTCAGTCAGGAGATGTTATTTTATAAGTATAGATAGCATTTGCTTTAATTCTTTAAATCTGTATATCATGGTAAATATATAATTGGCTGTATGATAGGTAGTTTTTTTCGCAATTGCGCCGACTCTACAAAAAATAAATTTTCATCAAAACTTTCACAATAATTAAGCTATTTTTCTACAAAAAGTGTCTGACACATTTTTTATGTCGTAGGAAGGCAAACAAGATGAAACTCCTGACAGGGAATAGGTACATGTCGACTTTAGCCCAGCGAAGATAATAAAAGAAGGCATGTTGCCAAATTACCACTGGAAAGCTAAAACTTTGTATTAAGTTGTATTAAGTAACTTTAGCGGTAGGAAAAGATTACGCGGCGGCACTAATCTGAGATATTTGTTGCAGGACTACTACTAAATATCAAATATTACTAGTTAATCTAGTTGCATAATCATTAATCAAGCAACCTTTACATTAGGTCCTTACATCGACCATACATCCCAATAGAGGCCGCATATAAGGCAACACGGTTCTGTCAACACATAAGTGTAATTGTTCTAATGTAGCTTATTACTTAAAAAGATATGAACAGTAATGACCAGGTTTGTGACCTGTAAACATTGTCGCGTTATTGTATAAAAAATAAAAAAATAGATATAAAATGACTGTTTGTTCAATTAAATGGTACAGTAAAAAAAAGCCGCACTTCACATTACCGAAAAGATGGTACAACTTTCCGTAGGTTAATTAAAAATAATAACATTCATAATTATATTTTAAATCATTTGTTCATCATATACTGGTCAGTCATTGTTAGATGCGGGTTTATATCCCTTTCTTCTTTCTTTCTTTAAGTTTTGGCCTTCACGTTAGTATTTAGCCATTAGTCAAGTAGAAATTTGCATCAAATTTTATATCAATTTCAATTAATTTTAATTAGTCATCAGTCGTAAGTCGTCAATAAGTCATATCAGGCTCTTGGGTAAAGCGGTGGCCTTTTTACACAAACTCATGTAACGAGATTTGGCGGCAACGAGAAAATATACGATACGCTAATTTATTTATGATTATTTCGTTTGTGCACTTTTACTGAACAAAATTGTACAAAATGCCACCAAAATTGACTAATTTCACTCAATATTAACACGAAATTCAATAGTTATGAAAAAACTTCGACCATCTTTTCTCTCGATGGCGCCAAAACTCTATCCCTTTCTTACACATGTGATTTTCAATCTATCACTTTCTTTTGCATACAGCTAGTGATGGACTAATGTGCAAATATATTTTATCGATATTTTTATTTATTTATCCTGAATAGGATACCGGTCTTGTACCGGTATTGTATGTAAGTATTTATGTATTTTATCGATAAATTTAAGCACTGACAGAAACAATAAAAAACTTCTTACTCTGTGTACTTTTGAATTGGCCTCTAGATAGTTACTCTTTTTCATGTGAGAAGTCAGCGAACAAGCACAAGCACACGGCTCTCTTAATGGTAACAGATAATCATTGCCTATAGACACCATTGATGTTACAGGTGCGTTGCTGTCCTATGGTCGGAATCTAAGGCCTATTGTGCAAATCTACTGGTTTCCCTACGCTCCGAATCGGAATGTGACACTGTCATTATAGCGGCAGGAATGGGTAAAGCGGTGGATAGCTACCCAGGGAAGTTGCTGCACACCACTTTATCACCAGTGATCTTGTTGACAATTACCTGTTTTACCTGGCAGAGGGGCAGGTGATCTATTTTAGTCAGCGGACCCGAACCAACACAATGGAAAATGAACTTCTGAACTAAACGCGGAAGAGGGTGCTGTTATTTGTCATTGAATAACTCAAAAATAGTTGAGCTGATTTAATTGAACTCTTTTAAGTGCATTAGGTGGTTATCTGGGTGATATAAATTCAAGACTGGTTCCGATAGGCGAAGTTGGGGTCAGTATGTCATAAAATTTCAAAGAGCTGGGACAATTTTAAAACTAATTTGTTTACAGTATTTCAACGATATTCTGTAGTTCGGGTGGGAATTACTCGAATGAATTAAAACAATTCAATTTGATAAGTATGTCTTTTATATCAGGTATCCACAAGATCACAAAGTAAAAAATTCTAATTTGGTTTAAAGAAACCAGACGAGAGAATTAGTTTCCGAATTCCAAATTCCAAATACAGTGTTTAAATCTCAGCATTTTGCAGAAGATTGTTTTATACACTTTACGCCACTGCTGCTTCATGACAATGCTAGACCACATCTTGCACAACAGACGGCTTCTCAATTAGAAGAGCATCAATTGGAATGTAAAAAACATTCACCTGAACCTAGCTCCAACCGATTACTATTTTTTTTTTCGAAAAATTCAATTACGATGGGGCAGTTCAAACCACGTCCAAAAATTTTATTGATTCCCGTTCGAATGGTTTTTTAGTAGAGGGATCAATAAATTACCTTTGGAATGGCAAATGTGCATAGGAAACAATGGTTCATACTTTGATTAAATAAATATATTACATTAAAAATATTTGACTTATGTTGCGCCCCTACAAAACGCCAATTACAGATTTAAGAATCTAACATATTCAAGTACGGATATTACTCTCAACCGCAAAAATGTGTGACTTTGACACGTTGAGTTGCTTAACTGCGATGTGACGTGCAATAACAAAATGCGGTATAATCCGTTACAATGTCGAACTTCATAAAATAAAAGGCATATCGATAAAATATATTGTTCGTATTAAATATGTCTCATCCCTAATCTTACATATCTGTTTATGAATATGACGTGTTGTCATTGCAAGGGCCAATAAGAAAGCAGTTCCTCGCTTCCCCGCACCTCAGCTATTTGCCAGAATTGTTTCAAAGCAAAATTATAAAGAATAGGCGTCTATTGGGATGTGTGGTCGATGGGTCCTTACATATGAAATTGGCATTTTATCGTACTGGCCACTTCAATCACAAATTTCTCCTCTTTGCTTAGGAATTCCAAATTCAAATTTATATAGCTATTTCCATTATATCTATTTTTCTATTTGCATCACTCAGATCACAAAAAAGAAAATTTGAAATATCTCGTTGTTTACGCGTTTTTTAGTTCCACCTTTTTTTCAGGAAATTTCAACCTGCAGAACAAACCTCGTGAATGACCGGTTACCTAAGTTGACCATAAAGACTTGAAGGCCATTGTGGAAGCAGATCCACGTCCGAGTTAGCTGCAGGCTGCGGTTTTTAAACTGTTTAGGTCCCATTAAAGCAAATTGTTCAGATTAAAAAACTTGTAAGGAAAACCCCCTTGGAAGGAATTGAGTAAACCGAATCGGGAATTGCACCTTGACTGCTGTGGTTCATTACTTGACCGGCACAAAAATGAAGGGATTTTAAATCGAATGATTGCCTCTAATAAAAAGCGAATTCTCTACGATAATCACAAGCGCTTGCATTGACCCAAAATAAGTTACATGTAAGTGTTTAGTGAACTAATGTCGGTGTCATTAATTAGGTACAGTTAAATACGGCCAGACAATTACGGCAGACGTCTATTGTCAGATAATGAAACTCATGGCTCCGATGAGTCAAACATTTTATTGATTCCCATCGGAATGGTTTTTAGTAAAGGGATCAATGAACTACCTATAAGATGGCAAAAGTACATAGACAACAATGGTTCATACTTTGATTAAATAAATATATTAATTTAAGAAAATGTTTGACTTTTTAATATTTCCAGACAAAACGCCTATTTCATAGGGACCTAATCTTAAATCTATTTAATTTTTTTTGGCTAGCGGTAGACTTGTCACATATCTACGTCAGACATGTACATACATACTAAAATTATAAATACTAAAGTCGATCTGTCTGTGTATGATGCTTTCCTGGTTAATCGCTGTATCGGTTTCGATGAAATTTGGTATACGTATAGTTAAAGACCCGAATTCAAACATTGGCTACGTTTTTCAAAAATCAGCTTCTTATAGCGGAAGTGTAAGATTCAGTCTGAAACAGCTTGAATTAAAAAAAATGTGAATCAAACAATGTCCGAGTACAACATTTCCTTTTCTTTTATACTAATGGAAAGCAAACATGCAGACGGATTTCTTGACGGTAAGAAATTCAGGCCGACTAGAAACACCAAAGGTAATGCTGTGTTGCCAACCTGAGGCCAGGATTTAAGACCTCGAGCAAAAATAGGTTTACCGGCTACCTTGCTCTCCGAATTGGAACTCATCAACGGCAAGCGTTGGACGTTACCTATGGCGGCAGGAATAGGTAAGGTGGTAGTACCAATTCGGGCGAGTCGTCTCAACTCTCTAAAACTCTACCACCTAGTAGGATGTCTCGGTGTTAGTGACGTTAAGCCTATGCCCGCCTTTTACGAGCTGCCTGGCACAGGAAAAGGCAGATGGTCTATTCTAAAGAGCCCAGACCAACACGAGGAAAATTATATTTTAAACTAAATGTATTTTTAAATACGCGAACAAATCCCACGTAAAAAACGAGTGAAACTTGTAACATTGAAATAAGACACACTGAGGAATGTTAGATTATTTTTCCTTTCAGGCGTAATCCAATTACAATTGCCAACATGGAGGTTCCATACACGTAAATATACTCGTACGAGCCGGCGTAACAAGCAAATGAACTTAGCGTTCACTCACAATATTATTACGGATTAGAGACAAGATTTCATGCTTCGCTAACATATAACTTGATTGTTGAGATCACGACGCCCCAAAGTCTCTGTGAAATTCGAAAATGTATATTTCTACGTTTTTTTCTTGATAGTCTGAACAGAGGTACAGTACTACTATTTAATATTATTTACCCTTTTTACACTTTATACTTTTACTTTTAAATTGGCTGACCTAACCTAAGTTTAAGCGAAATGATTAACTATGTGTTATACAACTCTATATAGATATCTTTAAAATACATTCGGATTTCCAAAGCTTGACGAATATAGCCGAAGGGCATAATTTAAATAGTAAGTAATTTAAATAGTAGTAGGTATACGTTGTAAATAATAATGAATCCTAACGCAATAAGTACCTAGAGATTTTCATTTTAGAGATAATAAAAATCCCTAGACAAATCACAAAAATTGACCTAACCTCAAGCAAATTACATGCTTGTGTTAGGAGTGCTAAAACGATGTTAATACATCACACACTTTTTTGTTGTCTTGTTTATTTGTATTCTTATTGTGAAATGAAGAATAAATAAATGTATAAATGTCTGCCCCCGTCGGGAATACAAGTCAAACCTCGCGGTTGGCCGGTGAAGTTAGGAGTATATGCTACCATTTGCCCGACGAGGCGGTCAAAATCCCCAAATACAATAATACAATATAATATAACTATTAAGAAATCTTTTACGGAAGTCAACTATGTGAAAATTTGTAGAAGAGTTTTAAATTACGTGAGCTTAATTATACTTCTATGCTTGGCCATATATACAGCGCCCTCCTCCGCGCAAAAACTGATCTGCGAGGCTATTTCGTATCTTTTTAGTGATAATCACTAGGTAAAGTGTTTTTTTTTTTATGATATTGGAAGGCAAACAAGCAGACGGATTTCCTGATGTTAAAAAATTCACGCCGCCTAGAGACACCAAAGGTGGTAAAGGTGCGTTGCCAACCTGAGGCCGGGATGTTAGGCCTTTAGCAAAAGTAAATTTACCGGCTACCTTACTCTCCAAACCGAAACACGTTATGACGTTATGGCGGCAGGAATAGGTAAAGCAGTGGTACCAATCCGGGCGAGTCGCTGCGAAACTCTACCACCTAGCAAATATCTGTCAAATGACGTGTTTTGTATTTGTTATCTCCATTGTATTTCTGTTAGTCACAATACATAGAAAATATTAAACACGTCATTTGAAAGCTATTTGACGTACAGTTTACACAGTGATCATCAGTAAAAGATCCGGAATCAGCCCCCTGGCGACCACTTTGCACGTACTATAGGTGGTATAGGTAGGTTTTTGACGTGTGAAATGAGTTGAGTCTCTATCACTTATTTTTGTATCTGAATTGTTTTATCGATTTGGACTCATTAAATTATTTTTTTAATAACAAAACACCTTATCTATAAGCATAAGGTGTAGAATTAATAACAAGTTGTGACAACCTTCAACAAAAGAATCACCTTCGCAACCCCAGACATACCCGCGAAATAATAATCATAATACGCTACCTATTTGATAATTATTGGTAAAAAGTATCTTCCCTTTCTTCTTATATCCCCGAAGACGTAGGCAGATGCACAGCCAGGGCACCCACGACTAGCCGAAGACACTAAGTCCCACAATGTGATAGGTGGCAAGCCTATCGCCAACCGGACAATCCAATCCCGAGCAACATTTTTTTATTAGAAAATTGTAAAAACCAAATATTCTTTTTGTTGCCCAACCCAGGAACCGAACCCGGGACCTCATGTAGTCAAGTCTAATACCTGAACCGCTAGACCACACAGGCTAAAAATTAATATACCTACTCCATATTTTAAACAACTTTCAAAGACTGTTAACGTTAGTGATGAATGAAAATATTTTGCAATATAGTTTTTATCCAGATAGACTAGTCTATGATCTTGTTTGAACCACTGACTCTCTGATTATAAACACAGATTTAAAAAGTAATAACAACCAATAAGTTCTATATTAATGTAATTTTTACGATCTTAACTTTATTGGAAAAACAGTAGCTAAACATGAAAACAACGCTCTACCAATTAGATACTATGGGATTAAAATACCGCTAGGTATTAATATAAATGTAGCTGCAAATTATGTAGAAACTGACAATACCGGTAGTACACAGCACGTAGCAGGTCTGAAATAGCATGGAGAACATTCAAAATGTATGCGGTGCAGAAAATACGTTGGCACATACAAAATAAATGGCCTATGGTTCGGCGTTTGTATAAGCCACAGCTACACGTGTTTGACGCCCGTTTCACGGAGACTAGCTAAATAGCAATTTTAAATTTCAAATATTGGGTCCAAACTAATATGAGATGTGAATATGTGTTTGTATTTTTATTACATACTAACTGTCCCGGCCAACTTCGTTCTACCCGTTCAGTAACGGAAATAATAAATTTTCCTTGCAATTTTCCCGGTTATTCCTTCATAGGAACCTTCTTTTGATAATAACTAACACAATAAAAAAAAAGAACTAGCCAAATCCGCCCCGTCTTTCGGAAGTTATGCGCCTACTGATACATTTAGCGATTCATTTTTTTATAGATATGTCTGGCTTTTTAATCTAAGCAAAACGCTTATAAGATCAGATATCAGAATCATAGTCGATTCTCTTTTACCTGACCAAAAAAGGGTGAGGTTATCAATCGAATTTAATTTTATTTGTATGTTTGTTACGCAATCATTCACCCAATAATGAACCAATTTTGATGAGACTTCACCGGAAATCGTAGATCTTTTGGATATGAATACGGCATGCAGAAAAAGCCGTAGCGGCCAGCCATGAAAATATTATTTGGGATTATAAATATTGCTGTTTATTATTATTATAATTTATAATTATTTCCTGCTTATATGTATAGAAAGGATCGAAAATATTGAGAAAACCCTCGAGGTCTTTAAGGCCTTATAAAGTTCACAAATCCACATAAGCCGTATTGTGAATTATTGCTTACATCCTTTCCGTAGCGGATTGAATTGAACTTTTCTTTTTCTTTGTGTTTTGTCTACCTGCAACTTTTAAATAATTGCAGTTTGACTGTTGTAGCATTAGTAATAAGAAATATACAGATTATATATTAATGTATTTGACTTCACCGTTTTCCTTTCCGGTTTACTTTTAAATAATTAGCAAACAGATTTCGATTTTATAGTATTTTCAGAGCTATAACAAATTTGTACTTTCAAGTTTATTTCACTACAGATTAAGATTTACTATTTAACTTTTGCAAATTATAAAAAAGGGTAATTTTATCTGAGAAAAAGTGGGATTGAAAGAAAGTATTAGTGTTATTGGAGTCGATCTCCAGACAAGAATTCAATTAGTCACTTACCGCGCAGCTTCCTTATCTCTTTTTCTTTCTTTCTTTAGGTTTTGGCAATCTCGTTAGTATTTTGCCATTAGTCAAGTAGAAATTTGCATCAAATTTTATATCAATTATAACTAGTCATCAGTCATAAGTCGCCAGTAAGTCATGTCAGGCTCTTGGGTAAAGCAGTGGCCTTTTTACACAAGGTCATGTAATGAGATTTGGCGGCAACGAGGAAATATACGATACGCTAATTTTTTCATGATTATTTCATTTGTGCACTTTCAAAATGCCACCAAAATTGACTAATTTACTCAATATTAACACGAAATTCAATAATTATGAAAAAACTTAGACCATATTTTCTCTCGATGGCCGCTTCCTTATCTCCTATAGGGACAGGGAACAGGGCTTATATATATATTTCGGGAGGTCATGAGCTAGTATACCTATTTTCTAATATCTGTGGTAACGGAAAGTCATGAACAAAAATAGTTGTGATATTGTGGTCATTAGTACATTTGGCGCCACACACACATATATATATACACATATATATATATAATTAGTGGATTGCTTCCCTTAACTTGTCATCTGATGCCGAAACTGCCTGGTCCGTCGTCCACGCTGGTTCCCGAATTCTTGAACCACACGCCTAAACGTTATTTATAAGCATACACTGATTTATCGTACAATCATCTGAATCACATCAAGGTTTGCTCGATTCAAATGATTAATAAAGTTATACTCCGTTTAATTTACTAGTCACGCTACCGATAGCAATATTTCCACAAGATCACCACAGTCACCGATTGACTTGGATTCATTTTATATTTAAAGGATCAATTCAATAACAATTACAGATGGCCCGACTCTATTGCAAATCAGACCGTAAAAACCGAGTAAGTAATTAGGTTTACTTTTTCTTCTTTTATAAATATGGCTTTCAATCGTTTTTCTAATTAGGTTTGATTTCGATAAAATCATTTACAAAAGCGGCGCCATGACATTGAGTATGTGAGAGAATATAGACACAGTGGCGACACCGCGAATAAGGTTTTCGTTTGACAGGGCGCGTTCCGTGTCGCTAGTGGATCTAAGCGGCAAATTCAAAACAAGTCTTAAAATTAGAAAAGGCTAAGTGGGTTCGGTCTGAAAAGAATAATAGATTAAAGATTGACAAAGCAGATATGCAAAGCGAATGTAGGTCTTTTTAGGTGGTAGAGTTTAGCATCGACTCGCCCGGATTGGTACCACCGCCTTACCTATTCCTGCCGCCATAACGTCATGACGTGTTCCGGTTCGGAGGGTAAGGTAGCCGGTAAACTTACTTTTGCTCGAGGCCTAACATCCCGGCCTCAGGTTGGCAACGCACCATTACCACCTTTGGTGTCTCTAGGCGGCGTGAATTTCTTAACATCAGGAAATACGTCTGCTTGTTTGCCTTCCAATGTCATAAAAAAAAACTTAACCGGAAATACATGGTTTGACATTCCACAATCAAATCGCTTGGAATTGTCGGAGGGTGGTATATAGAGTTACTGCAACTGCATGCTTGTATGAAAAGGGGTAATGAATGTGGAGAAAGCTAGACAGATCTGCAACACTTGATACGCCCTGCTTTAAGATAGGTATGTAATTTTGAGAAAAGAGCGCACTATAAAAAGTAGGTCATCAATATCATAATAAATAGACATAAGAAAAGTCTTAGAAACTATTATCTTGTGACCTATACAACCAACATCAAAATAAAACTATTTTAAGCTTTTCAATAAGACTGTTCAAAATTCATCTATTTTAAAAATCTATTGCAATTGCTCTTGTCTTTAAACTCGTTGACATAGTTTCTAAACACAGATCTTAGTATGTATGTATAGTTTTAAAATTGCCCACGTGTCTTATGATTTCCTAAAACCCATCCTGTATGATCGATTTTCTGCGCATGCGCATATTATGTTCTAATCTGAATATTGTCTATTTTTATAATACTCTAGCAAACAAGTATAAAAACACATATAACCACATTCAGTTTTTTCTGTGGGCAACGTGTTATATTTTTTAACCATCAATAAATCTGCTTTTGCTTGTTTACCTTCGACTTTCATAAAAAATAAATTTCATAAAGCCTATCTGTTATTGTATAAATAAAAATTGCAATTCATAGACAAAAAAGAGATTTGGAGAGCTCCATACTAGCATGGCTTTAAAAAAGGTAGTCATTATTATTCAGGATTCAGTATTAAGGTATAACCTATGACTATTATTTACGTTCATATATTTATTTTTCAAAGTTTTGAAAAGAGCATTTTTGAAGTTTCTTGTTGGCACTTCCTTTCAAATAGCTGTTAACAATTGATGATGACGATATATTAGATTACAAAAGGACTTCCGATTATATAGGATTTTAAACTTAAATCGTCGCGAATTAATAACATTTTTTATTATTTATACGGGATACTCACGATCTCTTTTTATTTTATTTGTCGATATTTCGGCCTAGTTGCATAGGCTGTGGTCACGACGGGACTGATAAAATAAATAAACAAATAAAAACAAATAAAATAAAAAGAGATCGTGAGTATCCCGTATAAATAATTAAAAACGTTAGACTTCCGATTAGATTCAATATGGAATGTGATACAACAAATTATGGCATGGAGAGGTAAAATGTACGACAAAATGTAGGATGATTGCATTAATTTTCCGTCTTGATAATGACATAGCAACAAACGTTGTCTTTGTGTCTCCGTTCGACTGTTGTAATTTCACCTGACACATTAACCTGGAATATAATATAACTCGACACGTGCTAATGATTACATTTCATAATTAGCATTAATTTGCTTGCCAGAAACAAATTTGTAGAGTATTACATACACAGGCGAATTTGTAGCGAATATTGCCATTTTTATTGCATTTGAAATTTGGTAGTTCCATAATCAGAGATTATTTATTAAATTGTCAAAAATTATTAATTACTATAATATATTTTACTACGCAGGTCACACTATAAGTTTACCGTAACTTAAAGAGCAACATGCTATGACCAAAACATTATGTTTATTGCTTTTCAAAATAATCTTCTTTTCATTTTAAACATTTTTTCATGCAATCGAATCATTTTCAAAACAGGAGGACCACAGATCTGAAGGCATGTTTTCTACGTGCTTTTATTTATATTGAACGCTATCACTGCCTATTCAGAGTTGGTAAAAGTAAAACCTCATATGAAATCTTTGCTTTTGGGGAAAATACACAAATCACAGGGTGTTAGGTCGGGGCTATGCGCAGGATGAGTGACGAGATGTACTTTTTCGGAAGCTAAAAATGACTTTGTTTTTGTTGACCGTGTGTGAAGAAGCGTTATCATGGTGTAGGAGAATGCGACTTTTGGGTCGTCTTTTGCGAACTTTTCCTAACACCTTGGGTAAATAAATGGTAAAATACCAATCGGCATTAACACTCTTCTGATCTTCAAGTGGAATTGTACAGATGGGAGACGTAGCTGAGATGAAAAACGCGATCATTTTTTTACCAACGTTTCTCGCCTGTCTCACTTTTGTTGGCCTGTTCTTATTTTCAAACTTAAACTAGGGATCCAACGACAACAAAGTTTCCAAACTTTCAATTCTTCGTGTAAATTTTTATGAATTTGGCTGATACCAATCCCCAATAGTCACATTTATTTCTTTGACGGCAGTTGAAGGCCGCCCTTTACGAAAATCGTCATGTAAAGAAACTCGTCCTCTCCCAAATTCAGCAAACTATCGCCTCACAGTACTCAAACAAGGTGCTTCTCTCCCAAAAGCATTATGAAGACGAGCGGCACAGTCTTGCGGAGAAAGAGAACTTTTAATATCATAAAAATCATCGTTCTAAAATCTTTTCGACTTGATTCCATTTTAGTTGCGTAAGTAGTACTTTGATGTGTGATAAAAAATATTTGACAAATTATTTCCCGCCAATTGTTTTTTTTTTTTATTACTAAGAAGGTTGCAATGTTTGTATAACATTCAATAACATAACATTCAATATAACATTCGAAATTCAAATAGTTCCGATTACCTAGAAGTGCAAAACTTTTAGTGTGCCCCATGTATAACCCAACTTTAAAGATTTTAATTGCCTTCTAATTAATATATAATAATAGCCAATAGCAGTTATTTTTTTGTTAAACGTAAAATAAATTAGCAGCTACGATTTAATTAATGCATTTTGAACCACGATTTGTTAACAGTTCTAGTGCTCTCTTCAATTAATTAGGTACATTAAAAGTATTTTTTTATGTCTTTAATACGTTTAGTTCAAATTTGGTCGAGTTTTAAGTACTTAATACATATAAACAATAAACAAGACTATTACTATTCGGATTCAAGAAGTCTTTAACATGGTATTCAAAGGTGATATTACAGAATTTAAGAAGAACTTAGACAAAATAACCATAATGGATTCCCCGTATTGGTCAGGGCTCATTTGCAGAATAGACCGTCTTCCTACTAACTGTGTGTCACTAACACCGTGACACCGTGACTTAGTTAGGTGGTAGATATTTGCAGCGACTCTCCCGGATTGGTGCCATCTTGCCATTGATGTTTCATTCGGAGGATAAGGTAGCCGGTAAACTAGGAGATAGAGTTTTTCAGCGACTCGCCTGGGTTGGTACCATTGCCTTAATTATTCCTGCCGCCGTAAAGTCAGTGCTTGGCATTGACGTGTTTCGGTTCGAAGGAAAAGGTAGCCGGTAAACTTACTTTTGCTCGAGGCCTAGCATCCCGGACTCAGGTTGGCAAAGCAGCATTACCACCTTTGGTGTCTCTAGGAAGCGTGTATTTCTTACTATCAGGAAATTCGTCTGCTTATTTGCCTTCCAATATCATAAAAAAACCTATAACTATAGAATTTGTGACTAACACGATTAAAACGACTCTTCGGCTTAGAATAATTTACTTCTAAAGAAAATTTTCGTAGCATTGTGTTGTCATGGCAAAGACAGTGGCACTTTACTTTTTGTCTACTATTTTTGAATAGGCTGTATCTTTCACACTTAGCTGATAAGTGTGAAACTTAGCCGATTAGTTATAGAGCACCAATTTTGTTGAGATGTCTGTGTAGTAAACAGGAACCTATTAAAATACCTAAATTTTTCTATGGTTGTTGCGTGATTAGTTTAAGTGATTACGTTTTTTTATTATCTAACCCAATATGGTAAAGTTATTTGATTATCTGAACTGTGAAAGCGTTTGATATCCGTTAGGATTTTTACTTTTTGGCCAAATTAAGTTTTTGTTTAATACCACTGTTGGAGCCATTTGTATTCATACATTCAGCTTCAAAGACAGTGACTTTATTAGGATTGTACGTTGTTTGATATTTAGGTCAAGTAACGTAAACACCTGCCCCAGTACCTTCCATTGTCTTTGACCCGTCTATCTTTGTGAATGCGTAGTTCATTGCTCTTATAGTGGTCATTTATCTCTTCTGTCTTTGGGAGGAACCAAGTTTTGCTGTTTGTTTATTTTACAATGCGGTGGTGCATCACTTCGTTTAGAAATCATCACTGTCAATGTATGTGTTTATATCTCATTAACGCGTCACATCAGCTGCACAACTACCGCAACCTCATTGGTGGTTTTGAAAAAAAAATTGAAAGTTTTATAGCACAACACAAAAGTTACTAGCAATATAAATAGTGACGTGAGTGGCTGATTAAAGCTAATAGATCATCTGCCTTCCTGCCAGGCAGCTCGTAAAAGGCGAGCATAGGTTTACCGTCATTAACACCGTTACATCCTACTAGGTGGTAGAGTTTCACAGCGACTCGTCCGGATTGTTACCACCGCCTTACCTATTCCTGCCACCATCGTCCAATGCCGCAAAAAGCAGGTGTGAATTTCTTATGATCAGGAAATTCGTCTGCTTGTTTGCCTTACATTATAATAAAAAAAATAAATAAAAAAGATACAGAAAACGATCCGATGCACCATTGTGTGTTTTGATTGTGAAGCCATAGCTTAATGTAGGTTTACGTACAGCTTTCCATGAATTTGCAACGAAATTTATTAATCTCACTTACAGAATAAGTGACGCAGCGTCATTGACGTCATTTGACAATGTCAGTACATTTATCTCCAAAGTAGGCAATTACCTTCATGACGGATTTCACATGTAATGTTTTTGCTGAAACGTTTTTCACTATACAACTTGAATTATTCTTAAATTAATTTACATAGAAATGCTCAAAGGATGGACATCGTCCTGAAATTTAAGAAAGCAATAAAAAATATTAACCTATCCTATTTTCAACTAAATAGGTATCAGGATTAGGAAAAATACTGTACTAAGACATATTTACTTACTCTCTTGAAAACTGTTCTTTTTTATAGAATATCTTTACATTCTCCATTACTTAAGAATTCATCAGTTACATTTTCATAATTTGGCCTGCATCACTCTTAAATGAATAGACCTGAAACTCTCTTATTGTATTCTATCTATATTCATTCTTGACAATGTGGAGTACGATTTTTTTCTGAAGACAACAAATACGCTTAATTTAAATTGTTATTGTCCGAAAAAAGCACTCATACGTTTGCAAAAAAATGCTCATTGCAATATGACACCGAATTCTGAAGAATTTGCTTATCTATATCTTGTGAATCTTCAAATTCCTGAATTCTTATATTAACTGAGTTAATTAAATTATACGTACAAGTTTTTATTGATTTTGGAAGACAAACAATTCGACGGATTTCCTGATGGAAATAAAGTCGCCTAGAGACACCAAAGGTGCTAATTGTGCATAGCCAACCTGAGGATGGGATGTTAGACCTCGAGCAAAATTAAGTTTACCGGCTACCTTACCCTCCGAACCGGAACATGTTAATGGCAAGCAATGACGTTATGGCGGCAGGAATTGGTAAGGCGGTAGTACCAATCCAGGCGAATTGCTGCGAAACTCTACCACATAGTAGGATATCACGGTGCGAGTGACAGTAAGCCTATGCTCGCCTTTTACGAGCTGCCTGGCAAGAAGGCGATGGTATACATTGCAAAGGAGCCCTGACCAACACGGGGAAGTGCAAAATCTGGTAAGCCATGAAAAATCTATGAGATACCTAGTATTATATAGTAGTATATGTAAAAGTGAAAATACACAATAAGGCTACGGAATTTTGAAGTCAGGTCATAAATGCTAGGTATGCTATAGTATATATGACACAAGATCAAATTATCCTGCAACATTGTCTGCTGACGAAACGACAGAAACATAAACTCGAGAACATGAAACCTTCACATGGCACCGTCGACCTACACTCACTAACTTGGTTATATTAGACAACGATGTAACAGACTAGACAACTCTCATTTAAACTTACGCTAATTACATTGCAGGTACTACCGCTCGTAAATTTGGAATATGAACAATATTAAAGTTGTAAATTTCATTTTAAACTCAAGTTTAATCGTGATAAGTAATCATGGGTTTAATATTACTAGTGTTCGCCCATTGGTTGAAATTAGACCACAATAAATTTTAATATCTTGTTGATAAGAATATCTTCATTTCTCAAGACCAACTACTTTGTTTTCAAACTTTTTAGTGTGTCATCTGTGATCTTTTATCGTTATCATCAATATATTTGTTTGTGTGTGTCAAATGCATGGCAGTGTGGGTAATGTTTTATTTATTGATTTAATGTACTTTATAAGTATTATTATTGAAAAATATTATCGTTCTGCACTTCTTCTCCTACACACAAGCTATAAGTGTGCCAAATTTTATGCTTCTGTATCTGCACAATTTCCGTAAAAAGGGGTCCAAAGTTTTGGCATCACGTATTAATATATAGATGTTAGTGATTTTTTATGAAGTTACTCGCACCTAATATTAACCTTCTTGCGCATTCTAAAACCAATATTACCGTTTGAAACAAAATGATTTTTAAAAAAGGGCTTTCTAGTAAAGTTATTTTTTATAAATTTAATTTCACTATGCTAGTTTTTACTTATTTGAAGATTAAATATTATTAAGTTTAATTTTTTTTCTTTAATTATGTTTTTTTTTAAGTTTTAAAAATATTTTTTTAAAAGATACAACTCAACAAAAATAATCTAAACTGGCTTTGTAATAACAACTTTAATTTCTAACGTTTTAAGGCTATTACGCATTATTAAATTAAGGTTTTGTAATTTTATTTGAATAGTTTAAGTACTAAGCATGTACTTTATGCAACTACCCCAAAGTATGTTGCCTAGCAATGAATCCGTAATAACATAGAAAAAAGTTGTAGTAAAGTAAAGATTCTTGACACCCATATCCCCGAAGGGGTTGGCAGAGGCATAACCGGGGTACCCATGACTAGCCGAAGATACTAAGTCCCACAATGTAATAGGTGGCAAGCCTATCGCTAACCGCGCACATATCCAATCCCAGGCAACGTAAAATAACGTTAAAAATATACATTATCATTTTTTTTTGTTTACCGACCCGATCGAACCCTGGACCTCAAGAAGAAAAGTCCGACGCCGGACCACTAGATCACAGAAGCGTATTATTATAAAGTAATAATATTATGATTTTGTGTTAAACACATCCAGCTCCGTATATCTGTGTACAAGATTGACGTAGCTCGTGCGAACGCTTAATAAATAATCTGATACAAAGCTCAGCCCAGTTTCATGTTCTCTGACATATTTAAATTAAAATACATACCTCCATACAATATAGTGCCAAATCTCTTTGTAACGCTACAAACTTATCAAGTGTTAGCAATACAAGTACCACGGTGAGCAAGATTCGTTTGAGTAATAAATACGTTTACTATGTGAAAATGGATTTTATCGGTGAAGACTCTTATTTAAAATACGTTTAGGTAAGTAAGTAAGTATCTTCACGCCCACGTACCCGAAGGGTTAGACAGAGACACAGCCAGGGCACCCACGATTAGCCGAAAACACTAAGTCCAAGTCTAAGTAGGTGGCAAGCTTATCGACAACCGGGCACATATCCAATCCCGGGCAACGTTATTTTTATTAGAAAATTGAAAATATAAATTTTCTATTATTTTTTTTGCCCGACCCGGGACTCGAACCCAGGGCCTCAAGAAGTCAAGTCCGACGCCGGACCGCTAGACCACAGAGGCGTATAAATTAGTTCCAAAAACCGTACTTTATTAACACCTACTATTTTAATACAAACTTTTCTTCGTCTGACAACAAACTAATCTTGCACCCATAGGGTAAACAGTATTTTTTCATAAAATATGACTTGAGGTAGACCTAGGTGCAAAAAGGAAGCACATATAGTCATACATAGAAAGTTGTTTCTGTCACCTTAAATTTAGTGTTAGTATTCTTGTCTTTAAGGTCAATAGCCTATTTTAGAAAATAATAGTATTACCGTAGTTTTCTATATACTTATTAGGCCTTTGTATAATCAACAGGTCTGTGACACACAGATAACAGGTAAAAAATCTAGTAGTAAATCCGTTTTAAGTACATATTATTAATATCCTTTGAAATTACAAAATAAAAAGTATTACTTATGAATATATTTTCTAGACAAATTTATATATGTAGGTGATAGAGTTTTGCAGCGACTCGCCTGGGTTGGTACCATTGCCTTAACTATTCCTGCCGCCGTAACGTCAGTGCTTGGCATTGACGTGTTTCGGTTCGAAGGATAATGTAGCCGGTAAACTTACTTGTGCTCGAAGTCTAACATCCCGACTTCAAATTGGTAACGCACCATTACCACTTTTGGTGTCTCTAGGCGGCGTGAATTTCTTACCACCAAGAAATCCGTTTGCATTCCAATATCATAAAAAAATAAAATAAAATAAACACATCCAGCCCCGTATATCCTTGGGCCAAACTGACATAACTCATGCGAACGCTTATTTAATAATCTGATCCAATGCTCAGCCCAGTTTCATGTTGTCTGACATGTTTAAATCTCGATTTACATGTTCACTTTCACACGTGCAACTCAGATATTAATTCCTTAGTTCACTACACTGAAGCTTACAAATGAAAAAAAAATCGCTTTCCAAATGACGATTAAATATATTAACATACATTAAATATGAAAGAATTAAATGAAAAATCGAAAAATAAGCTCCTCCTTTTTTTTAATTTGTTTAAAAAATTCAGAACTGTTTCCGAAACAAAAATAAAATATAATAAGTACAACATAACAATTCTTCATTGTACAGCAAAAACAATTAAATAGCAAAAAATACATAGGATATAAATAAAACAAGTTTAAGATACACAAAGGCGGCCTTATCGTTAAGTCGACCTATTCAAAATGAAAGTAATAATGCTATTTTTAAACAATTTATATTCAATATATATCGCCTCTGTGGTCTAGAGGTCCAGTTGTTGGACTTGACTGCCTGAGGTCCTGGCTTTGAATCCCGGGTCGGGCAACAAAAAGAAAATTGGGGTTTTCCAATTTTCTAATTAAAAGAAACGTTGCTCGGTATTAGATATGTGCCCGGTTGGCGATAGGCTTTCACTTATTACATTGTGGGACTTAGTGTCTTCGGCTAGTCGTGGGTGCCCTGGTTGTGCCTCTGCATACTTCTTCGGGGATATGGGCGTAAAGACAGTTTTTTTTTTTATTTTTAAACAATTTGTATTGAAAAGCATTTCGGGAAGCTATTTTTTTTTTTAGAATATCTCATTCTAATCTTATTTAATATTCTCGAAGGGGTCCTAATAAATCTTATGTAAACCATGAAACTTCATGTTTCTGAATAGTACGAATTTCGACACGTTAAACTTGTAATTGAACTAACACAGCTGTAAACTATAACTACGTCAGTTTTAAGTCTACATAAACAAGGGTCTTATAAGTACCTACACATAACTCACCCAAAGTTTTGGACTCCTCACAAATTATAAATTTCTAAATGTAAGCTATATTTTTATACCCTTACAATATTTTGAATAAAATATCGTTAGCATATTCGCCTTATAATGACAGTATTTTAGCACACTGATATCCTTAAAAATCATGAACATAAACCATACGTAACCCAATTTCTCACATGGTTAAGAAAATGTTCAGATCTTAAAGCATAATATTTTAAGCGAAGAAAACTACAAAAAACCGACACTAATTTCATTACATCATATTTTTATTTTAGCACTTGCCCTGTGTTGGGATAAATTTTCTATAAATTTTAAAGAAAGAAAAAATTTCGCCCCAGACAGGATTTGAACCTGTAACCTTTCGTCTCAAGCCGACGAATGCTCTAACCAATTGAGCTACTGAGGATTCAAGTCCCGTGGCGAAATTTTTAATTCCTTTCTAACCCGTTAACGCGGGTAGAAACGGGTTAGAAAGGAATTAAAAATTTCGCCACGGGACTTGAATCCTCAGTAGCTCAATTGGTTTGAGCATTCGTCGGCTTGAGACGAAAGGATACAGGTTCAAATCCTGTCTGGGGCGAAATTTTTTTCTTTCTTTAAAATTTATAGATAATTTATTACATCATTTTGGTATACGAAAAGATATAGTATTTGACCTAAAAAACTTCTTACCAGATTTCTTTAAAACTTTTATGGAACAATTGCTGAGTCATGAGCTATATTTTAAAATAAGAACCATTGAAATCAATGTTGTATTAGCAGAGTCATTGCGTAACAAACATACAAAACTAATACAGCCGAGTTGATTGTGCATTTGTTTTTTTTAGCTAAAACTAAATTATGGTCCATTTATGTATCCTGTATGCCACGTTGCAGCGTTTTCAAATATATCTCTTAATCATTGCAGATACTACATTTGATATAAAATCCGTTACTTAAATAGAGTAAAATTGAAATCGTACTAGCCTTTGGAAAAAAACCATTCAAAATCATGAATAGGTTTCAATTTCTAAGAACCACTTACGATTATCAGTAACTTAGGTCTGTACCTAATGCAAAAAAGGGCCAAAGTATATTGTAAGGAAGTAAGAAAATTTCTTATCTTAAAAAAAAATAATTTAAATGTAAAAAAAAAAATTAAATTTACATTAAATGTTTTGTTTCTCTGTATCTCTCCATGAACAATTTTCATTTCTTTACGCACGAGGTGATATTTGACATTAAAAGTTAGTTTACACCTTTAAGATTTTTTATTGCAACTTTACTGATTGGCACAAGTACCTAGTTCGAAATTTAAGTTTCTTGATGCGGATATTAACTTTGTGTTCTGAGATGGACATAAAATAATATTCGTTTAATATTTTTGTTATAAATTGAGCCATTTTCAATTAAGTATTATGTAGATATGTACTCCTGATTTACGTAACATGTCTTATGTTTCCAGATCATTCCATTCCGTTAATATAGTCGCCTCTATAGTCTAGTTGTTTGGCATCGAACTTGACTTTTTGAGGTGCCGGGTTCGATCCCGGGGTCGGTAAAAAAGAATGAAAATGTGTTTTCAATTTTTTTTAAATAAAAATGCCTGGGATTGGATATGTACCCGATTGGCGATAGGTTTACAAACCTATCACATTGTGGACCATAGTGTCTTCGGCTAGTTATGGGTGCCCTGGTTGTGCCTCTGCCTACCGCTTCTGTATATATGGGCTTGAAAATACTTTTTTAGTATAACGTAACGTAAGACGATGCGACATCGTAGTATGTATATGTGTTTACGCCCTAAAATACTGCAATTACTACATTTGATACGAGTATCGTGGCTTCACTCGATGCTTTTAATGGCAAAGTTCCCTGCACTCGGATAATGTCCGGACCGCACAAGCCACTGACAGAAAATCCCCTTAGAGTCATGAATAGTTTTTCAGTTTCTGAGGAGCACTCACGAATGTCAGCAGGTTGGGATTTAGATTCCTTGATGCAGAAAGTGGCTTTTCATGTTTATTATAAGGAAGTTACGAAAATATTGCTCAGCTTATTTATATTCTAGAGTATATTATTATTTTAGAACTTTATAGTAAAGTATAATATAGTACCTAGTAAAAACGTAAAAATTAAAAAATACTTATTGTACCTAATTTTATTATTATTATTAAATTTACTTGATATTTATTCGAAACTAGCTTAGCCAACAGACGTTGTCCTGTCCTAACTATTAATTTTTTTTAATACGAATATTCTCTTGACAATATAGAGCACAATAAATAAATAGCAAAATTGTTAAATCTGACCACGCATGAAGTGATGACCACGGGATATAAACTAAGTTCTCGACTTATATAGATAGATATATAATGTGGCTAAGAACTATTTCGATTATGTCAGTTTTCAAACGAAAAATCCGCTTTGAAATCAGTCCATCGAATCTAAAGTAATGATGCTACAGATAGACATACACAGATATTCTAAGTCAAGTTAAACTTATAGCAACCCTCGTTAACAATTTAGGGTTAAAACTAATATCTGATTTTTTCACTAAATATATCCCAATTGGACTCAACAATATTCAACGAGATTTCACGAACGCTGCGCAGTTCACTATGTTTTGTTATAGTGTATAGTTTCCTTTTAAAATGCCTTTTATGCGTTACACAAACACAAACATCTATATATAGGTACATAAAAGAAAGTCGTGCTAGTTACACTATTTATAACTCAAGAACGGCTAAGACGATTAGGCTGAAAATTGATGGGGAGGTAGCTTAAAACCGGAAGACGAACATAGATCACATTTTATCCCATTCAACAGTGAGAAAACTAGGAAAACGTCGTTTTATTTTTTCCCATATAAATATAACGGGCGGAATGAAATGAAAACGGCGAGTTTTGAATAATCAAAAGTGACATTCGGGGATGGGTGAAGAAGTAACGTCTCATCTTACAAAATCTTCTAAGAGAAATGAGTCGAACAAATGCATTATTTAACATAAACAATCTGCCTGTTTCCCCTTTCCCCTCCAATACTATAATTTCTAGGAAAAAGCTAAATCATTCAATCTGAAGAATCTCTCATAGATATTACACGTTTATCCTTGTATACCGATACGGTTTCAAATAATCTTAACCAATGAATCCTGATCTGACTATGGATCGTTGATATTAATAAGCGGGATCAGCAGCTTTACCTGCCTTTGCAACAAGTAATGATATAGTAAATGGTAAAATAACAAATATTTTTTTTGATATTGAAAGGCAAACAAGCAGGCGGATATCCTGATGGTAAGAAATTTACGCCGCCTAGAGACACAAAGGTGATAATGGTAGTTGCCAACCTGAGGCCTGGATGTTAGTCCTCGAACAAAAGTAAGTATACTGGCTACCTTACCCTCCGAATCGGAACACGTCAACAGCAATTACTGACGTCATGGCGACAGGAATAAGTAAGGTGATGGTACCAATATAAACGAGTCGCTGCAAAACTCTACCACCTAGTCAGATAACAAGATGATGATGATGTTAGTGATGGAAAGCCTATGCTCGCCTTTTACGAGCTACCTGGTAGAAAGGCAGATGGTATATTCTGCAAAGGAGCCCGGAACAACACGGGAGAAGAAAACATTTAACACAAATCACACGACGGATAGATAAAATTATATTTTTGTAGTCTAGGAAGATGTTTGTATGCTAAGTGCTCTTCACCTACTTTATGTTTATACGCAGTTTCTTTAAACTCCACATCTAGTCTAGTAGTCTCTCTAGACTACTAGTCTTTCTTTTAAATAAAGGATCATTTAACTAGACGTCTCGGTATATTTTATTTTTGCGAGTAAAACAATATTGGTAACAATCGCTGCTGTGGTCTAGCGGTCTAGGTGTTGGACTTGACTTTTTGAGGTCCCGGGTTCCCGGTGTTGTCCGCCCGATTCCCGGGCATAGTTTTTAGAAAAACAAAATGTAGTGTTTCTAATTTTCTAATACAAAAATGTTGCTCGGGATTAGATATGTGCCCGGTTGGCGATAGACTTACCACCTATCACAATGTGGGACTTAATGTCTTCGGCTAGTCTTGGGAGCCCTGGTTGTGACTCTGTCGACTTCTTCAGGGATATGGACGGGAAGATACTTACTCAGCAATTATTTTAACTATTTCAAACAGTAGTCAACAACTTCTCGACGTCTTTCGACTCCTTTATTCTACCCTGCATTATATATCATCGGAAAACTTGATCTTTAACGATACATTATCCATATATTAATACGTGATGCCAAAACCTTGGACCCTTTTTTACGAAAATTGCGTTAAACGGAGGAGTATGAAATTCAGCACAAATGCAGAACGCTAATATTTTTTAAAAATAATGCCTGTAAAGTACATTAAATCAATAAATAAAACATTACCCACACTTCTATGCATTTGACGATAACGATAAAAGATCACAGATGGCGCACTTAAATGTTTGGAAACAAAGTAGTTGGTCTTAAGAAATGAAGATGGTGTTCTTATCAACAAGATATTAAAATTTATTATGGTCGAATTTCGACCAATGGGCGACCACTAGTTTACGTCTACTATCTACTATCCACTCCTATCAGAAGCATATATATCAGACACGAAACGAAATCAAAATACGGTCTGTCATGTATTTTTATTTTATATTACCATACGGTTGGTTAAAAATTTAAATGTTCATTTATAAAAAAAAACTTTTTACATCACAGAAAAACTTATCTAATTTTATGTTGATTTTGATAGTTCAATAACATTGTTTCTTAAAATTTTATATGTATACAATGTGATTTTTGGAAACTTGATCAACCTAAACATTGTAGGATACTATACAAATCATTATTGATATAATATGAAAAATGTATAGTAAAACATACAATGAAATGTACCTCAAATGCCTAGTTTTAAAGTTACAGAGCAATAAAAAACGACGGATTGCACTCCGGGAGGGCCGGCAAAAATTCAAACTTGAATATTAACGTTGTGAAATTTTGATATTTTGGAATGGTTAGGGAATAATTTTGCACGAATTGCTTTAATTGTCAGTATGAAAGTACTATCATTTATGTGGTAGAATACAATATTCATTTATTGCGCTTTCGTACACAAATATGACAACACGAACATTCGCGCAAGCGTCCTGCGCCGTCTTATTCGCAAAAGGTCACACGTGTCCTGACGCGAGTTTCGAAGATTTTACTCATTCCAAAAAAAGTGCGCAACGCTGCTAAAAAATTTTTCACTTCAAAAACTTTAGAAACATCACAAATTTTTGATATTTTAGCTTCAGGTTTTTCTGTTTCAAAATGCTATTTCATTTTATTCAAACAGGTAGGTATAATTTACAGCTTAAAAAATGATATATAAGCTTATATTGATAAGGAACCAAATATATTTTTTTAGGAACGTATGCCAATTTTTTTGTTATTGATAATTATTTATCTAGCATCCGCACACTCGGGTTGATCAAGTTTTGAAAAATTACATTTTATATATTTTGATATATTATATATTTAAATATCAAAGACACAGATGATACCTTTGATCAAAAAAGAATATAATATTCTAAAACAAGATCGTGAGGTCTGGCACTCGATACTCTCCGCCTACCCCGTAAGGGACTTGGCGTGAATATATGTATGTATGTAACAAGATCAAAACTGCGGTCAGTTGCCAGTATCAAAAATAAAGTTTGAACTTTCCATTAATTTAAATTGAACAAACTTTACTCATTTACCCGAATAAATGTATAAACGGAAAAGCATGTTAAGTTATAAATTTAATCATACTGCAAATTAGTAGCAAAGCGACCCTAGCATTAAAGAGAATGAACAACGGTAGCACGAACGGGCGGGAAAATATGGTGGACTTATTATAATCTACACTTTGTCTAACGAGTGAGAAAAATTACTGCGTATTAAGTAAAAGAAATAAATAGCCCGAATTTTGGTGTTATGTCCATTAGCAATCCGACACATTAATTAAAATGTAGTGCTTTTGTGTTCCTTTATACTTATGACAGGTAATATTATAACCTTGTATACAGAGCTACTTTTTGTGTTATACGTTTCATACTCATTAAGACTTCAAGGATTTTGATAAAACAACGCCAATATGAAGCTGGCCTTTAAGTATTTTAGCTATCGTACCCTTTAACTTATAACACTTATGATCATAGGAAAGCTTAAGGCAGTGGTACCTATCCAATACTTGTTGTAGTCTGATTAACAGGTGACGTAGTCATAAAAATAGATTAAAAGTAAATTTTAGTAGTTACTAGCTGCTTCAGCAAACTTGTTTCCACCCGCTAGGTTGTAAGGGAAAAACTAAAATATTGTTTTTATCAGTTTCCTCTTAGTCATACGAGATAAAAGTACCCTATGACAGTTTCCTGGTTCAAGCTATCTCCCCATCAAATTTTCAGCCAGATCGGTTTAGCTGTTTTATAGTTATGAATAGTGTAACACGACTTTATTTCAGAGGAGTCCGATACTAAACCATTAATTTTATTGTGAAACTAGCTGTCCCGGCGAACTTCGTTCCACCCGTTCAGTTTGTATGAGAAATATGAAAATTTTGTTTTTCCTAGTTTTCTCGCAGTGTTTTCCTTTTTATTATATTTTAAACCTTCCCTGGACTTGAATAAATAATTAAAAACCAAAATTAGCCAAATCCATTCAGCCGTTTTTGAGTTTTAGCGAGACTAACGAACAGCAATTGATTTTTATATATATAGATAGATTTATGCTACGAAATGTCTTACCGAATCCGATGTAAAACAATATATAACCTTCTATAAATTTTAAAGAAAGAAAAAATTTCGCCCCAGACAGGATTTGAACCTGTAACCTTTCGTCTCAATATATAACCTTGTTGAATCCAATAGAAATAAAAACAAAATTTACAACTTTATACGGATGGATTTAATCCGAAGCACAATATATGCTTGATTTAAGTCTGCAATTAATAATACATATAATTTGTAACGATTTATATCGATAGCCAAATAAATTTAATGAAAAATACGAATGCTGTGTTTATTAGCTTTAGCGATATTTTGTACCTATGTATCTATTAGTCGTGACTCTGTTGTGTATAAACTAAACTTAATTTAGATGAATGCTGTCTTTTTCAAATGAAACTAAAACAAAAGAGATGGTATACATTTTAGATCTGTCAAATTAGTCCGTATATGTGAAATTGTGACGCTTTTAATTAACTTTTTCTGAGGAATATATGAAAGGTTTGTAGAAATGACGTTCGCGGACTAATCTGGCAGCACTAAAAGAGTTTAGTCTCTATTACGTTAGTTGAAATAAGATAGCGATACGAAATATATTATTTTCGTGACATTTCAAATTAGAATAATACAAATGTTATACTAACCAGAATCGGCGTGCGACCTGTTTAGTGACCAGTTGTTGCAGACAGGGTCTACCTCGTCGTATAATACCTGCAATGTATAAAATAAATTATTATTACAAGAAATTAAATAATTGAAACGAAGCAATTCGAATTGTCAATGACCGGGCAATTACCAATCGGCTTGATTCTTTAGCGTTGCGTAGAGATGTTGGGTCACTCAGTGTTCTCTACCCCATCTATAATGGGGAATGCTCTGAGGAGTTGTTTGGTTTAATTCCAGCCGCTGATTTCCACCTTCGGACATCGCATCAGAGCTTAAGGTGTCATGTCCATCATCTCGATGCGTGGCGGTCTACAACTGTGCGATTCCGAAGACATTTTTTACCCCGTATAACACCTTTGTGG
>NJDC01001253.1:53270-72657 GCA_002245475.1 Calephelis virginiensis
ACCGCCTCTTTGGTCGAGGCGCCTACCACCATCGACTAACCACAAAGCTGAAATTTGATTCCTGACGGGGGCAGGCATTTGTGTATTGCACACAAGTTCCGTCTTTCTGGTCAGGATATTCATTTAATTTATAAAAGTAACTCTTTGTATATTATGTCTATGTATTAGTAGTAATAAACAGAGAGACTTTCAAATTTATTAATTTATAAGAGATTTGAGAATACAGTGGGTTCGACATGTGTATGAACTTAACCCATTAAAAACTTTAGAAAACGGGTTGCACTCCGGGAGTGCCGGCAAAAGTGAAAACTTGAATATTAACGTTGTGCATTTTTGATATTTTGGAATGGTTAGGGAATAATTTTGCACAAATTGCTTTAATTATCAGTATGAAAGTATTATAATTTATGTGGTAGAATACAATATTAATTTATTGCGCGATCGTACACAAACATGACAACACGAACTTGCAACGCAAGCGCCCTGCGCTGTCTTACGAATTTTCGATCAGGTCAGGTGTTCTGATGCAAATTTAGAAGTTTTTACCCATTCCGAAAAAGTGCGCAACGCCGCTAAAGAAGTTTTCAATTCAAAAATATTAGACATTTATAATTTGTTTAGAAAAAAGACAGTTTCTTTGTCATTATATATGCTATGAAAGTAATACCGTTTCCTTATTTATTATTGCAGTTCGACACATCTGGAACGAAATAAACTTGAATATTCTGTATCAACAATCATCAATGAAAGGTCACGTCCGCAGAAGATCGTAACGGCAATTTCAATATTCATTAAATAGTAAGTAGGTGCTTATATTCTTTTGAAATTGAAATGCTGAATACATTTTTAACGAACAGTTCTCAACCTTTTACAGTCCAATCTTCGAATGCAATAACAGCGAGCGGTGGGTGGTGAAATTCAATACCTCTTCAGGTTGTTTGAGGAAGCACCAAAAGACGAATCTAAGTTGTTTGCCACAACACTTATGAAAACTCACTTTCGCATAGTTAGTTAAATATTATCGTTGAAGTTGCCTTAATAATATATTACAAGAAAGAAAAATGAGAATTTAACATACTCGTATTGAAACAAAATTTTCTTGGTATCGCCTCTGTGGTCTAGCGGTACGGGGGTTTCTGGAAAATGTTCTTTTAATTATTATTATTACATAATATTTTTTTTATTTGCAAGTAGTCGTTGATTTTGGAATGTTTTACATTGGGTCCGGCAGACTATTGAAGCATTTATGTCAAGCGATACGAAGTTTGCTAGGTCAGCTAGTATATCTATAATTTAAAAAATGAATCGATAAATATGTTGGTAAGCGCATAACTACCGAACGACTAGACCAATTTGGCTTATTCTTTTTGTATTGCGTTGGTTGTTGCTAGGACAAGGTTCTTACGAAAAGAAAACCTAGGACAATTGTAGGGAAAATTGGAAAATCAATATTTTATTTTTTCATGTACAAACTGAACGGGTGGAACAAAGGTTGCCAGGACAGCTAGTAGATTAATAAAATTAACACAGAGATAGGTTATAGTACACAAAAGGCAAGGTTTTATTCAGAAAATGCAAGATTTCTGTGGAATAGATTTCCATGCAAACGAAATGGCGATAACAGTCAATATTCATTCTGTTTAATGAGTATTAGCTGTTCTCTCTACTAAGTAGGCACTTTTTAAGATTGAAATGGGGAATATTAAATTTACCAACAGTTCTTAGCCTTTAACAGTTCAATCTGGGAATGCTATAACAGCGAGGGGTACGAAGATGGAACTGAATTCCATAAAACCAGTACATTTGTGGAATAATATCAGTTCATTTGAGGAAACCGTATTTAATTACCTCTTCCTATTACAGGAAACACCTAATATTATACCTATTTATTATAATAGTGTCTAACAAAAACAAAAATTTAATGCAGCTTGAATTTGTTCAATATCTCTTTTATTATAAAACACTGCTCCGAAGAACTTCATTCCACATGTTTATTAAGGGAAAAATTAAAATGTTGTTTTATCTAGTTCGACAGTTTCCTCGCAGTTGAACGGGATAACAAGTATCACATATCGGTATCCTAATTGTAAGCTACCTCTTCAATAATTTTCAGTCAAATTGGTTTAGCTTTTCTTGATTTATAAATAGTGTAATTAACACGACTTATATATGTCACTACATAGTATAAGCAAAGTCACTTTTTCTCTGTCCCAATGTTCCTTAGTATGCTTAAATCTTTAAAACTACGCAACCTATTACGCTGCGGTTTTTTTAATAGTATATTCTTGGTTTTATCGGAGACTATACTTTTTTTAAAATTTCAAATATTTTTTTCTAAAACAAATACTATCGAACAATATAGGTCGCGTTTGCAAAAAATCGACAGCGCAATTTAAATTTGCTTTGAATACGCACCAATAAATTGCCATATTGAACGAAGTATAAGTGTTCCTTCTAAAGTAAATATTTTTTAATAAATTGTGTAATTTTCTCATTAATTGTCGATTCAAAATCTCTTCTTTTAATCTAAAATGTCAGCAAACAATGTTACGGCTTTTCCTATGGTTAAAGACAACAGTGACCTACAGACCACATACGTATGGCTGATATGTAAGGTCAAGTATGTGAGTCTACCGGCTACTCTTCCTTTCAGACCGGAACAGGACAGAGTAGATACACACTGGATACATATGGCTGATGTAAGGAAAAGTGTGTGAGTCTACCGGCTATACTAGTCTCTGCCTTTCTGACAGGAACAGAACAGAGTAGGTAAGGAAGTAGATATGATTGTTGCACAGCTCTCTATAAATAAATATGTTTGATATTCAAATCCTTTTAATGTTATTACAAAAATTGTTTCTCCTTTTACTCGTAACTGGAATTGGATATATAATCGTATTTTTGTTTTTGTACTGCACATAAAAACAAAACAATCATGTCGAGTGCTGGAACATCGGATCAAAGCTGAAAGCTTATACAATTTTTCAATTAAGTGGAATAACGTCATATTATCTGCAAAGCTTTTACCGGTTCATCGGAAAATGATTTCGAAGTTCTGAACTGACCAAGATACAGAATTTAATATCAAAAGCGAATTTTATTGGTACTTATGGACTTTTGAGGAGAAAATATATGCTAATTTAACTCATACTAATACTATAAGTGCGAAAGTTTACGTGTTCGGCATTCGGTTCCGCTTTCACGACTAAACTGATTTTGATGAAATAAAAAGATTTTACATTGACGAAGTTATTTAAATTGAAGTTTTCTAGGAGTGTTTGGATATTTTGATATTTGTTATTATTATATTATACTCGATACTCTCTGCCTACCCCGTAAGGGACTTGGCGTGAGGATATGTATGTATGTATGTATGTATGTATGTTATTCACAACTACATTTAATTCGAGTAGTTTATCCACTGCCCTACTTTTGTCGTGTTATTAATAAACACGGAGTAAATTACTCCAAGGCACAGCCTCGTATTATAGTTTTTATTACAAGGTGATACAGATTTTAATATCAACTTAATTTTACTCTTACGTTAATCCATGTTTATTAATTAATCGCGTACGTAATTAACACTGAAAACGGAAAGGTAGTGATTCCTTTTCACTTATCTTGCAGTTAGCTGTTAGACCATCCTTCATGAAACAGAATAAAATTGAGTATCATCGCTTTACCTTTTCTTGACATGTCAGTGTTCGCCATTGTCGTTGCTGTATTTCAGTTCAGAGAGTATGGTAGCCAAAAAACTTACTTATGCTCGTAGGCTATAATCCTGGTCTCAGGTTGGCAACATACTATTAACACCTTTTGGTGTCTATAGGTGGCATGAATTTCTTACAATCTAGAAATCCGTCTGCTTGTTTGCCTTCAAATATAAAAAAAAATAAATAAATAAACATTGTTCTATAGTTTTAGAGGATAGATTCTAGGCTAACTTATGCGGGAATCCTTATATGGGAATCACGCAGGAGAGATAACTGATCAGGGTCAAGTTGGCAATGCACCTCATCATTGCGCGTTCTATATCATCAGCTGATCCTGCTGATTGCTTGCCCTCCTATAATATTAAAAAAAATATCCCCGAAGAGGTGCAACCAGACCACCCACGATTATCCGAAGACACTAAAAACCACTATGTGATAGGTGGCAAGCCTATCGCCAACGGCCTACCGCACATATCCGATCCTGGGCTACGTTATATTTTTAGAAAATATATATTTTTTTTGTTGCCCGTCCCGGGAATCAAACCCTGGACCTCAAGAAGTCAAGTGCAACGCCTGACAGCTAGACCACAGATACGATTATATGATATTAGATTTATGTTTTTTTTAGATGAGCTTAACCCACTTTTTTTGTAATTAAAACTAATAAACTAATAATAAACTCTTTTTTTTAAACTAATATTCACCTCTTCAAAAATCTAAACCAGTAGATATTATTTTAAGCTGAATAAAAGCGTCATTCAAAAAGTATTAAAAGTCAAAGACCGTTGGTTACAAACTTCTTAGCTCTACTTTGTAACTTTTTCACCCCATTCTATTATCCCTTTGAAGGCAGAACTTAGAGGAATCCTTTTTCTAAATTGATAAGAGCTTGTCTATACAAAGAAATCCACATTATTAAAATAAATGTGAAAATGTTTTTATTTATTTGTTTGTTTGTACAGGCTTTACGTCTAAACGCCATGACTTATTATGGTGAATTTATTATAATAAATGTGAAAATGGTTTTATTTATTTGTTTGTTTGTTTGTACAGGCTTTATGTCTAAACGCCATGAGTTATTATGGTGAAATTATTATAATAAATGTGAAAATGTTTTATTTATTTGTTTGTTTGTACAGGTTTTACGTCTAAACGCCATAAGTTATTATGGTGAAATTATTATAATAAATGTGAAAATGTTTTTATTTATTTGTTTGTTTGTACAGGCTTTACGTCTAAACGCCATGAGTTATTATGGTGAATTTATTATAATAAATGTGAAAATGGTTTTATTTATTTGTTTGTTTGTACAGGCTTTAAGTCTAAATGACTATAGGCTATGACTGAATGTGGTGAAATTCGTACTATGTAATAGTTATTTATCAACTAAAATACTAAGCTGTTGATTTAATGAAATTGGAATGTAAGAAACGATGGTGTCCCCGTGATGGTTCGGATCCTTTGAGAAGAATAAACCAGCTGCCTCTCTGTCAGGCAGCTCGTAAGAGGCGAGCACTTATTAAAATGTAAGTCATCAGTAACAAGACCGCTGGTGGTGAAGTGCTGTTCAGCTACTTGCCCAGGATCCAGTGCCTTATTTATTTCTGCCGCCATGTTAATTTTGTCATGTTCTGGCTCGAAGGATAGGGTAGCCGATAGACTTCTATTAGGCAAGTTTAGCATCCCGGACACACGATAGCAACGCACCAACAACATCAACAATATAGTGCCACGGTTATCTCTTACCATCGGTAAAGTCGTGTGCTTGTTTACTGACGTTTCAAATAAAAAAGAGGGTTTTTGTTTAGTAATGTCGAAACTGTTTGCAATCATACATTAATGTTACTACAATAATAACCACGTATATAACACATATGGTTACAGGAGGAAATTTTTTTCAAATTACTAGGTTGGTGTCACTACTACCTTGGTTTTTTATAACAATATAATATCAACCATAACGTCAGTCCTCGACATTGTTTTGTCCCGGTTATATGCTAAGGTAACTTAAGTAATGGCAAAGGCATAGGTTGACAACGTACCATTTACACATTTACATCTTTAATGATAAAGCAATGCGTTTTTAAAAATAGCAAAACCATCAGATTTGTTTGTCTTCCATATCCACAATTAAATGAATAAAATCAGTAAAATTAATCAACTAAATTAATTAATTTATTCCGAATAATAAATATTATGAGTTATACCAAAATAATGGCGATATTTGAAAAATAAAGGTATACTGGGTTGTGTTGTTTATCATGAATATCTAGAATTGATGCAAATAAATCCCTGGGTTTGTTTATGTTTATGTTATGTTAATGTAAATGTATCTTATTGATATTTCTTAAAACGAAAAACACATTTACTATTCTACATATTAATATTGTATGTGATACGTAAAACAGTACAAGCGTTTTTCATTTAAAAATAATATAAAAAATAAAAAGTTTTACCAAGCGGCGACAATGTGAAATATTAAGATAGGATATTTACTTTATTTTGTCTAATAGCTAATTATATATTTTAAAAACAGAAAACTGACTTTTATTAATAACTATAACATCTAATTACATAAGTATCATAAAGTACCAAATTTGGAATAAGTCAAAAAGCTGTAAACGAGCTTTTTATTTCCGCCTAATTTATATGGGACCACAGATTTATGTAATAGAAAAAAGAACCAGATCAGTCTGTTAAAAGTTTTGCATCGTCTAATATATTATATAGGTCGAATTAATATCCCCTATATAATATTAAATTAGTTTTTACAACCGAATCCAAAAAAAGCATTTAATTTGTTCGACGCCTATATTCATTTTTTAATGTAATTATGGCAATCTATTTCTCACTCATTTGGGAAGCGATTTTAAAATATATTTATTTTATTTGAAAGAGCGCACTTCCGAGTAGGATAACACTAAGTCTGGATCTGATGATGAAATTTTGAAGTCTTCATTTTTGATATATTAGATTACTAGCTGTTGCCTGCGGCTTCGCCCATGTTTTCGCAGGAACCCGTTGTGTGATCGGAATTAAAAAAAGTTTAAATGGTAATCCAGGTCACAATCTACCTATGTTCTAAATTCCCAACAAATTTGTTCAGCCATTCGAGCGTGAAAGAATAGCAAACATCCATACACACATACTTACAAACTTTCGCATTTATAATAATATAATTATAAATATATATCATGTATTAAATATGTTATATTATATATTATAAGTAGGATATGATATTGAAATCGAAGTTAGTATTCTTCAGTTTTATCTTTAAATTAGTTTAATTTTTAGGCTAAGTTTTAATCTATAATATAAAAAAGAATTGCTAAATGTGTTGGTAAGCGCATAACTTTCGAACGACTTAACCGATTTGGCTAATTCTTTTTTGTTGTGTTATTTATTGTCAGAAGAAGGTTCTTATGAAGAGAAAAACCGGGAAAATTGCAGGGAAAATGGGAAAAACTATACTTTATTTTTCCTCATACAAACTGAATGGGTGGAACGAAGTTCGCCGGGATAGCTAGTAGTAGCATTAAAGCACGTGACTAATGTAGCTTTTAAGACAAGTAGAACTGTTGAGGTAGATGCATATCTCATCGTTGTCCTAAGCAAACAATTTAGTGACGTAGTTGTAACAGTTTCATAATATTATGTTACATGTAGGTAGCGTGTTTTCCTAGCCGGCAGACATTGGCTCGGATTCTATAGCCTGTGGTCCGGCCGCAAACCTCAAACCAACAACTGTCTATACGTAATTCAACGCTAATTATATTACCGACGGTCATAACTAATCTTAAACGCAACTACACCTAATATCTTATATATGATATGATGTTTGTTTTTTTTAATTACAAAAAAGGTGGTTCTCAATTCGACTGCATTTTTGTATGTTTGTTACGCAAATACTTTGTTAATAACCAACCAATTTTGATGGATCTTTTTCAGAATGATAGCTCATGATTCCGAGGAGGGAATATTCATTTTATCATGAAAACATAAATCATAAATTTATGATTTATGTTTTGTATAATCAGTTTAATTAAATTAAATATATCAGTTTAATTTAGATTATGCTAAACAAAATCTTTTTATTTAAGGATTTTAAAAGAATATTTTAGAATTAATTGGATATTTGAGAAGACTCGACCCCTTACGTATTCTTTTGACGAAAAAGAGAAATTGGATTTAGCATACCACGTCAAAACAATGTCGTGCGTATTTCTGAATTGTTGTTTTATTACGTTGCTTTCATTCTTTACTTTCTGAATGTTATATGCGTTTGCCATAAGCAATATACTCGCTCTCGTAATAGGTACAAATATAAATATATTCTAGGAAAGCCAAATTGGTCTTAGTTTTTAACCGAGTTCAAAAAACAAGGAAGTTCTCAATTCAGCCGGTATATTTTTTATGTATGTACAACAATTTCTCCGAGGTTTCTGTACCGATTTACGTTATTCTTTTTTTATTTGATTTGTATTAATTTCGAATTTATTCCGTAAAGATTTGATTCTGGTAGGCCTATTAATTTTTATTTTATGAGCATTTTTTATCTACTTTCACCTATTCCGATGTTTAATTTTATTATATTAAATCATGTCAGCAATAAACTAAAAAGTATTAAACAATAATAACTACGTTAATAGAAACCGACTTCAAAACTAAAAAGCAAAAATAATAAAGATTTAATTTTTAATTATATACCTACTATCTGTTATTTATATGTGCTATTTACTAATAGGCTTGGCACCGACTTCAAACCTATTAGTAAATTATCTATATTCTGCAAAGGTGCCTGGACCATCTCTGAGATGTCAAGAGATGTCTGCTTATTTATCATCTTCTATACTTATACTTATTATAAAAACGTAAGATTTGATATTTTTGTTTGTTTGTTTGTTTGTTTGAAATGAATAGACTCCGAAACTACTGGACTGATTTCAAAAAATATTTCACCTTTAGAATGCTACATTATCCACGAGTGACATAGGCTTTGTTTCATCAAAATCGGTGAAGTAAAAGTCAAGTTACGCAAGCAAAGCTGCGTGAAACTGTTAGTGTGCTAAACAATATTGAACATCATATAACATAACTTTTAAGTTATCGGAATCTTGTACGTACACTTTCATCAAAGATCAAATAACTTCCTCTTTAACATATAACTTTTAAGTTTATTCGGATCAAATAACTTAAAGTTCTAAGTGAAAAGCCAAACTGAAATTGGAAATAGTTCCACTTATTTCACTTTACCTGATACTTGAAATTAGCTGTAACTTGAGCATTTATGGTAGAGTTGAGAAAGTATGCAAAAAACTTTTAATGCTTTCCTTAGCAATTTTTTATACCTATTTGAATTTATAGTTTTATAAATATTTTTGAGTTTTAGTGCTTTTGGAAGCATTACTATGGTCAGATGGGAATTGAAAAACTTCAGATAGTACAAATTATGGTAAATTTAGATTTGGCAATTTTATATTGATTTCATTTAATTTACAAAAATAAAACGTAAGTTGTTTCAAGATTCATTTTTTTCATTTAAATTCTGACCTGTAGGGTTACTCTCGAAGCTCGATTCACGCATTATTGGAAATTGGAATCGAATATGTCATTTTAGGTACTTTTGACACAATACTGGCAAATTATTACCATTTAGTTAATAGTAAATAGTAAATTATTTTATCCTATTCGTTGAATTTATTTGTAACTTAATGTTAATAATCCTCTAATTCTGTGTTCACAAGTACCTAAAGTGACATATACGATTCCAATTTCCAATTCGCATGATATCGAGATTCCAGAGTAACCCTACTGCTCGAGATGGTTTTACGTATAGTTTATGGAGATTTGTTCAGGCGGTCAATGTCATCAGCTCATTTGCGGCTCATTTAGACGCACTATGAGTCTTTTACACTTTTGACTTTCTGTTTATATTTTCTGATATCGGGGGCTTGATGACAAGGATATAATGAAAGAACTGTGAGGTGGCTGAACGATCATAACTTATAAGTTAAGGTATCATGTTTCTAGTTCATCTAAAGCATATCAAAAAAAGAAGTGTTGTGAGTCAGATGTAGGAGTTTGTATGTCTGTCTGTATCATCATAATTTTGAAGGACTCATCGAAAATTAGTTTTAATATTATGTTCAACTTATCTTTTTTAAATATAAAAATCAATTGCTGTTCGTTAGTATCGCTAAAACTCAACAACAACTGGACCTATTTGCCTAATTTTGGTTTCGAATTATTTGAGGAAGTTCAGGGAAAGTTTAAAATATTTTAAAACAGGAAACTAGGAAAAACAAAATTTAAAGTTTTCATACACAAACAGAAAGGGTGGAACAAAGTACTCCGGGACAGCTAGTATCTAACATTAATGTCGGTAAAGTTCAACAGTGAAGCTATTTCTAATTTCAGATTTCTCTTTAATATATAACCTTTAACTTGTTTGATTCCAACGTTTATGTATATATTCAGTGAACATTATAATATTGTGAGAGGGATGTTTACATTAAAGACATTTTAAAAATAGATTGCTTACTAAGAACTTCTTCATATAATCCTCTTAATTGAATTATACAGTACTACTATTTAAATTATGCGCTTCAGCTTTACACTTTTTACTCTTTTTACACTTTATACTTTTATTTTTAAATTGGCTGACCTAATTTCAATGTAAGCGAAATGATTAATTATGTTTAATAACAACTCTATATTATCTAGATATCTCTAAAATGCATTCGGATTTCCGAAGCTTGACGAATATAGCCGAAGCGCATAATTTAAATAGTACTACAACTGTGCCTATCTTCCCATATACACCTTCCCTTTGGTCATCGTACCAAGCGTGAACGGACCCAATTTTTAAAAGTTTTTAATTGTGTAACTTTGTCAAAAAAATTGTTACGAAATAATAATCAATACTCATAATTAGGAAAGGATAGCGTCTATCGGTACAGCTAGTTTGTTACTTAATATTATTTATAAACATACAAATTCAATTAAACAGACAAATATCTTGACAGTAAGAAATATATTCCAAATAGTAACGCTAAAGTTAATAGCACCTTCCTATCTAAGCCTCTTGTGTCTTGCGTGAGTTCTTTTATTTCCCAAATTGGAACTCTACTAACGGCCAATGTTAATAATATATCTCAATCTAATGGATTTCAAGCATTCTAGATAGCTGCGTATCCGCCGGCCTATCCTATACCTAACTGCCATATTTATCCTGTCCACAGATATGTTATTGGCAAGCGATAACATAAAAATGGATCAAAATATCAATCTTGGACAGCGAGTTTTGGATAAGGATTGGTTATTAATATTGGCCGTAAGGCGAGCACCAAAAGTATAACATAACAACATAAACTATAATATATATGTATAACAAAACAACAAAAAGTATAACACAAACATAACAAAAAATAATGTTAATTATAGCAATCTAAATAAATTGTTGTACAACTCAAATTACATAATCAAATAGATCTAAAATCTAAATTTCCTAGATTACATAAAGAGTAACAAAATCGTTGATAATAATCGCCTCTGAGAATTATATCGCCTGTGTGGTCTAGTGGTCGATGTGTTGGACTTGACTTCATGAGGTCCCGGGTTCAATTCCTGGGTCAGGAAACAAAAAGAAAATGTGATATTTCCAATTTTCTTTTAAAAAAATGTTGCTCATGATTGGATATGTGCCCGGTTAGCGATAGGCTTGCCACCTATCACATTGTGGGACTTAGTGCCTTCGGCTAGTCGTGGGTGCCCTGGTTGTGCCTCTGCCTACCTCGTCGGGGATATGGGTGTGATGTTACTTACTTAATAAGTATTTCAAGTGTTATAGTTTCACATAAAATTGAAAGCATATTACGTTTCTTAAAGATTGATAAATACTGATTTTATATTAATACAGATACTTGATAAATATTTCAACGTTAACAATTGAATAACAGAAATAACGTCTAAGAATATTCCCCGGCAACGTAACCCTGAAATGTTTTAAGCAAACTTTGACAACCCCTTGAAATACCCAACCGCTCTCATGATATAAATTTTTAACCCTCCAATCACATTACTCGTTATCCAATATGCTCAGGGAGCGAATTTTTCTAGTCTACTGAGTACAGAGTTCATAAAAGATGCTAATAAGCCTAATAAAAAATTTAGCTATGCTCTTTGTGTTCTTACTCCAACGAACTCTTCTGTGATCTACACTACATGTGATCCTTTTTCTACAAAATAAACCTAAAAAATCTTCTTTTAACCCTTTCATCCTTTTACTTTGAATAAAGCGATGGAAAAGCGATATAAAAAGGAAACAGGATCATAATCCGTAAGGGCTGCGTTTGTTTAGCACCTCTATGTTTGTGTGATTATTGATTTCTTTTAGCTTTCCGGCTTTTTATACAAATGTAGGTTTCCTTAAAAAGTTGATTTCATGTCTGAATTAAATCAGGCTCGCTAATTCTCTCACATGTCATTTTCTGTAAGAAGGTTTGACCTTGACCCATTTTAACCGACTTTAAAAATAGTTTACGGTTGTATTCGGCTCGTATATTTTTTCAGTATGACAATCAATTACTTACTAATTACCCCTTCATTTATTTTATGTTTTAACTGTAAAAGCGTTTTTAAGGTATTCTCAAAAGCTTTACTAAAACGTGTCTTGTATATTATTTCACAATTTTGCATGAAACCATCTATAACACGTACAGTACTGCTACTTAAATTATGCGCTTCGGTTTCACACTTTTTACACTTTATACTTTTACTTTTAAATTAGCTGACCTAATTTAAATTTAAGCGAAATGATTAATCATGTGTAATAAAAACTTTAAAATACACTCGGATTTCCGAAGCTTGACGAATATAGCCGAAGTGAATAATTTACGTAGTAATAATGTACCTACTTTGAAAAATTACATGGAATAATTTTGGAATGTTCAAAACAAACAAAATTCTAAACAACAGATTTAAAAAGCTGACTTTCAAATATTGATGCCTTTAAAATTTAGAGCGATCGCTTTGGTGTCTGCTAATATTTTGCAATATATTTTCGCTCCATAGCTTCAATCAAACTTTTCTTCTCTTATTGCTACACTAAGACAATAACTCCTTTCTCCTCTTTAATTACAACTTTCAGATATTAATTATCCACGAAAACTAAACTTCAATACAAAAATGCAAGTAAATAAAAGATAGTTCTAAAATAAATCCCTGGACAAGTTACATAAATTGAATCTAGCCCCTATCAAATAATATGCATGTATTGTGGGTGTTAGTCAACGATTCTAATACTTAAATAGATACCAGAATATTTAATGCATGCATGCATGCCCCCGCTGAGAATCGAACCCGAGCCTCGCGGTTGGTCGATGTAGTTAGGCGTGTACGCTAGCCACTCGACCAACGAGGCGGTCACGTAATAAAAGATTTCACAAGGATTGTAAGCTCACACTCATTTCATTACATTCACAGGTCACATCATATTTTAATTAAGAGTTAATGAGTGTAAACTTTTACTGAAATTTTTCCTCTGAATTTTAAAGTGAACTGGGCCATGCAATGTAGATCCCTCACCCATTGGATCTCCTCGTATAGACAACCTGGCTAAAGTGACAGGTATCCAATGTAAAAGGGAGATGAGCCAGTAATATGACACAATGTTGTTCATCAGTTTCCAACAGGGCATGTACCGTGACATCTTAGTATTATTCCAATACTAATTAATATCTATTTACAGTTCGGATAACTTCTCTGTTCAGTGAACAGCGTTTAGAGTTTCCTATTTAGAATTTTATCTACAAAATAGCTATAAAAGTAAATGAAATATTCATTTTCACTGCCAACATTTCAGAAACTGACAGCAGAATGATTTTTCACGAAATAGCAGTTTATTTCCGATTGTGATTACCAAACAAGTTGTGGTCATTTTAATTACCTTATGAGGTTGTTATTTTACTTTAAATTGTACCTACTCTAAGGCTAAGTGGAGTGTAGTCACGACATTTTTAAGGCAGGAACACCATTCTTGTCACAGCTCTTTTAGATTCTATGCGTACTACAGTTATTAATTAGATTTAAAAATAAAGTTGAAAACAAGAACTTCAAAAACATGAAATTTTAAATTTCTTCGAAAAATATTTAGTTATTAGTTTATTTAACCTTGAAACTTGTTTTTGCATTTGGCAAATAAGAATCAACATTTATCAAAATCTTACTTTGATTGTGTTGACTCTATAGCCACCATATGTATTTATCTTATTTGTTTTTTTGAACCTATATTTCCACTTTGATTGTTTTTTTTTTAAATTGCTTTCTTTTTGAGTTATTCGCAAAAACAATTAAAATGAAATTTTAATGTTCAAAAATTTTAAACTTTATTAGTTATTCATAGCCAAACTTTACCTTAATTTACAAAATCCACCTCTAAGCAGAGGTTGCATCAACCTTCTAAGTAAAATCAACCAACAACATAGATCAACTTTGAAGGACATCATTTGCATAACCTTCATTCAAAATTTTATTGAAAATCCATGCTTAGAGTACTCAGTACTCAAGTACTTGGAGGTGAAATTGCAAAATTTTGGCAAGAAAAGCAAAAGCAATAGAGTGCACTTAAAAATTCGGCCAACAACTAGGACTTTAAAAAATTGAATAAATTTATATTTTTGTTAGTATAAGGGTTATGAATGTGAAGGAAGCGAGACAGGTTTGTCAGGATCGTGAGGTCTGGCACTCGATACTCTCTGCCTACCCCGTAAGAGACTTGGCGTGAAGATATGTATGTATGTATATTTTTACACAGTAGAAATAAGTAAGGCGGCGGATTTCTACTCGGACAAGTTGCAGCAACCTTCAGCAATAGCACTCTACCACCAGTGGTCTTGTTGGATGTTTAATTCCCCCGTGTTAATCCGGGCTGCTTTGCAGAATTGACCATCTGCCTTTCTGCAAGGCAGCTCGTAAAAGGCTAGCATAGGCTTATCGTCGCTAACACCGTGACATCTAACAAGGCAGTAGAGTTTTGCAGCGACTTTCCGGGATTGGTATCAACGCCTTACATATTCCTGTCGGTATTACGTCAGCGTTTGCTGTTGACATGTTCCGGTCAGAGGATAAGGTAACTGGTAAACTTACTTTTCCTCGGGACTTAACCTCTGGCCTCAGGTTGGCAACGCACCGTTTAAGGTAGATATGGTTAAATGTATTTGCATTTTAAAATTGTTTGTAATTCATAATTCAAATTGTAAAAAATATAAAACTACTTTTTTTGTATGAACATTAAAACATTATGTACCTAATTAAAAAGGTAGTTACTTTTTATAAATATTAAAATATTTGCAACCACAATGTGGTAAAATATGTTGGAAAGCTTAAATAATTTTGTAACAACTTCAATACGCATATTCCGCAAATAAATATATTTTCTTTTTCTTTCTTTCTTTTATTAGCACCTTTGGTGTCTCTAGGAAATCCGCCTGCTTATTTGCCTTTCAATATCATAAAAAACGACAGTGGCAGAAGTGAAAACTTGAATATTAACGTTATGCATTTTTGATATTTTGGAATGGTTAGGGAATAATTTTGCACGAATTGCTTTGTCAGTATGAAAGTACTATCATTTATGTGATAGAATATAATATTCATTTATTTCGCTATCGTACACAAGCATGACAACACGAACATTCGCGCAGGCGCCCTGCGTCGTCTTTCGAATTTTCGATGAGGTCACGTGTCCTGACGCGAGTTTAGAAGTTTTTACCCAATCTAAAAAAGTGCGCAACGCCGCTAAAGAAGTTTTTACTTAAAAAAACGTATTCTCGCATCTAACAAGATGCCAACAAGAAAATAAGCCTTCTATTCTATGCTGATGACCTGGAGCAATACGAAAAAAGTTTAAATAACAAAAACTTTAGTTGACAACTAAAATAAATAAGTAAGCAATGAATTATACTAAGATAAACAAATATCAGGATTAAACGAAACAGTTAGAAAACAGCTCTACCTCGAAATGAAATGAAAATAATAAAACTCTAGGGAGTCGACTTTCTGCCGTCTGGAAGCATTATCGTCGAAACAATTTTAATTCACTGAATGCCGCGTTCGTCAAAGTTCACCGGTCACAAGCAGTAATACACATTGACATTACTTCTGCAAATAAAACGAAAACGTGGCGCAATGAAATTTATATTACGAAGCACCCCAGAATCGAAACTAATCAAAAGTTTCCTCGAAGTGAAACAATTGAGAGTTCAAAGGTATTGGCTGTTTTATTGAGCGTACATACAGTGTACTGAGTAGCAAGGGCACCATTGAAATCGAATAGAAAACGATACATTTGTAAAGTCCAGGCACATACACAGAAAATGATACTTTTGTAAAGTCCAGACACATTCACAAATGATTTAGCACTGTACTTGTTATACATAAGACTGTGACAGTCCTTTGTGCAGATCTTAAAGGAACAAAACGTGACAATGAAAAAGATTTCTAAGAGACGGATATAATATACACTAGAGCAGCAGATACCGCACTGGCAGTAATTTCTTATATAAATCAATAAATCAATAATAAATCAGTAATATATAAATCAATGCCACTTTTCGTTGTAATTTTATAACTCAAGAACAGGCTCACCTATCTAAACTAAATTATTAAGCTTTGTTCGGACTATTTAGTAGATGGTTTATGCGAAGTTTACATAAAATTGGTTAAGCGGTTCTTCATTTATCACGTTGCTTGTAACAAATGAATTTAATCAATGGCGGATCATTTTGTTATTGGATATTTTTCAGTCAAACTGAATTTTTTTTCATATGGGGATAATGCTGTCATATTGAATTTTTTTTCAGTTGTTTTTTCTTTTTTGTTTTGTTGTGGTATGTCTTTCATAAGGACATTTGGACATACTTCGATTAAAGCAATTTATACGCAGCGAAGCACGTATTGGGCCGCTAGTTATATTATAATATATTGGTGGTGATTTTTTTTCCGTGTTCACTAAACTAATTAAAGTAATAGAAAGACACAAAAAGGTTTTCGTGCTGTCCGATTGGTTTGTACAGAACATTTCTACCGACGTTTAATCTATCACTCGGAAAACGACTAAAAACATCACGATTTGACATATCCGGACTAATCTAACATTTCTAAAATGTTCCATCTCCTTCGTTTTTGTTTCATTTGAAAAATACATCATGGTTTTAAAATGAGTTTAGCTTGTGAACAGCAGAATCACTACTATTACCTCTGTTTCACATCAGGAATTACAAGCTGATTTAATACAAAAAAAAACTTCATAACCAGCTGGTCTATTATGAAATACTAAATAATGTTTCTTTTTTATAGTAAAACGTATCTTCACGCCCATATCCCCGAAGAGGTAGTCCTAAGTCCCACAATGTTATAGGTGGCAAGCCTATCGCCAATCGGGCACATATCCAATCCGAGCAACATTTTTTTAAAGAAAATTGGAAAAACCTAATTTTCTTTATGTTGCCCGACCCAGGATTCGGACCCGGGACCTCATGCAGTCAAGTTCAACACCTGAACCGCTAGACCACAGAAGCGATATTTTTTTATAGTAAAATATGAATTAAATAGAATGACTACTATAAATAATTCTTTTTATGTTATTAATAAAATTAAGCAAAAGTAAAAGTTATTTTAAGATTTAATAGAAGTTGGAATACTTAGAATCTTACATACAATTTAGATTTAGAATTACTGACCTGAGAAGAGGTTCAAACTGAAGTTTGCAATATTCGAAACTAAAATTGTTTCAACTTTAGCCTTTGATATATATATCGATGTTACGAATCATCGAATGAATGAATATACGGTTTAATAATTCTAACATCATGTGCAACAACTCAAAGCTGAAAATAGTTTTATATACTACTAGCGGCCAGCCCAGGCTTTGCACGGTTATGAAATATACATATAAACCTTCCCCTTCAATCACTTTACCTATTAAATAAAACCGCATCAAAATCTGTTGCGTATATTTTTAAAGATCTAAGCATACAAAGGGACATACGGACAGAGGAAGCGACATTGTTTTATACTATGTAGAGATTCACAACTTTGGCACTCGATACTCTCTGCCTTCATCGTATTGTACTTGGCATGAGGATATGTATGAGAACAGTATTTTTTTTTTATAGAAAAATTAACAAAATAACTTGCACAAAGTAAAGGAGTTTCATAATAATAGCAAAGTACTAAATATTTCTGCTGCAAAATTATGAGTGCCCATTTTATTTAAATTTTTGCTAAAGCGACAGATTTTTCTTGTCGCATCTGAGGAAAATTGGCTTAGAACCGTCTAGTTGTCCTAATAAAAATGCACATTTATACAGGTAATAAGCTTTTATCATAATATCTCAACTGTGAAAATTTTGCATTTTATCGTATCGAAGTATCGTATTTAGTGGTATATTTCATTTTTTAAATAGTAATCTAGATTTATATACGGATAACAAACTTTTATCTCAAAAAGTATCTTTGTGCCCGTATCCCCGAAGAGGTAGGCAGAAGTACAATAACACTTAGTAAAATACTTTCCAAAGACACTAAGTACTACAGAGTGATAGTTGGCATACATATTGAAACATATCAAATGCCCGGTACTTTGTTTTGTTAGAAAAATGAAAAAAAATCTGATGACGATGAATGAAAAAACCTAGGACCTCACGACGGCAATTCCATAACCGGACCCCTAGACCACAGATGAGATTTGAAAGGGAATTTTGCTATCCCGCAGGAATCCGTTAAGATATAGGAATAAAAAGTAGTCCATTTCAGTCTCGAAAGCCTAATCTATATTTAGGCTAACATTTTCAATGAGATAACTAAACATACATACTAAAATATTTTATGAATGATTACTTTTTTCTGTTCGTGATAATGGAACCGAGTAGCAATAGCGACATTTTTTTATACCAATGAAAACAAATTATAACTTTGTAATTATACACTTAAAAGAAATTGTTAGTATTTCCCGTCAGATAAGCTAAAAAACACGGATTGCACTTCGGGAGTGCCGGCAGAAGTGAAAACTTGAATATTAACGTTGTGCATTTTTTTAATTTTTGGAATGGTTAAGGAATAATTTTGCACGAATTGCTTTAATTAACAGTATGAAAGTACAGTCATTTATGTGATAGAATACAATATTCATTTATTGTGCTACCGTACACAAACATGACAACACAAACATTCGCGCAAGCGTCCTGCACCGTCTAAACGAAACAGCAGGCGCAGGCATACATTTTTGTCGCACCGTAGAAAAAGAGGGGGCTACTTCCTCTCCTACGTTCAGGACTATTGTTGTTTTTGAAATAACAACAATAGTGCTAATGCCCCGTGTTGGTCTGGCCTCTTTTTCAGAATAGACCATCTGCCTTCCAGCCAAGCAGCTCGTAAAAGGCGAGCATAGGCTTACCGTCACTAGAACCGTGGCATCCTACTTGGTGGTAGAGTTTCGCAGCAACTCGCCCAGATTGGTACCACCGCCTTACCTATTCCTGCAGCCGTAATGTCAATGCTTGCCTTTACGTGTTCCGGTTAGGAGGGCAAGGTAGCCGGTAAACTAATTTTTTTCGCTACGCCTAACATCCTGGTCTCAGGTTGACAGCGCACCATTATCATCATTGGCGTCTCTA
>NJDC01001253.1:82107-92438 GCA_002245475.1 Calephelis virginiensis
ATATTTTTTATTCCAAAAATACAAAATCTAAAGTGAATATACAGTATAGTGTATATACAGTACTCTGTTTTTAAATTATAGCATAAAGTTCTTTCTTTCATTAGTTTATCGACTATAGTTTTTTTTAAACAAGAACACGACAAAAGCAAGTGATGGTAACGAACACAGATAGCAATCCAAGTCATGGCACGGCTAAATTACTTGTTAATGTCTTAGGCAGCCGACGGGGCTGCCATTAACTTAATTTAAAAACAACTTAAATATTATAACGTAAGAGGTTTAGGTTCGCAAATCTAGTCACTTCTAAAGTGGGTGTAGCAAGTATAGATCAATTTTACTTTGTGCGCAAGTGTGTATGTTTCAATGCTATTCCGTTTCCACTTTAAAAGTTTGACATATAAATATGTTAGATGCTTGAGATGACTACTTTTCATCCTGTTATCTCAACAATATCTTGTGAAAGAGATAAATAAGATAAGTACAAGTATCTACACGCCTATATCCGCACATAAGTCCCACAATGTGATAAGTGGCAAGCCTATCGCCAACCGGGCACATATTCAATCCATCCAATCAAAAAATTGGAAAATCGCAATTTTCTTTTTGTTGCCTGACCCGGGATTCGAACCCGGGACCTCATAAAGTCAAGTCCGACACCTGGACCGTTAGACCACAGTGGCGATTCTAAATAAGATATTTAAGAAAATACAGCAAGCGGCTGGTGACGTGTGGCGCTCTTTCGGGGAAGCCTATGTCCAGCAGTGGATGTCCTCTGGCTTATAATGATGACGACATAAGATACTCTAGAAAGAACTTCTTTAATTAAATTTAACGATATTACTAAAAACATTTGTAACTATATTGCAATGCATTCAAAAAATCAGTAGTCAAACATTACATCAGGTTTAAAACCGTCAGAATGTAGCGAATGTTCTCTATTATTTTCCGAATGGCAGTCGATTGGCAACATATACGTTGGATTGCTGACACTACTTGATGAATTGTGTTATATCAAACCAGACACGCACAAATCTCTACATTTTACAACAAATGCACGTTATATTTTACTGTCACAGTGCCCACCAATATTCGAATAGAGCTGAACGTTTTACCATTATCTGTTGCTTTGTTACACTGTCCAAAAATCGTGATGAAAACATCCTAGCATTTGGTTACATTACAAATTTTACTGCACTTTTTTAAGAATTCTAAGACAAGAAAAATATTTTTATGTAAAATATTGCTAAAATGGAACCTTATTTCGAAAGTTAAAAAACTTTCCTAATTTCAGAGTACATATCAGTATTTCAAACAATTAATTGTGAGAAAAATGGTTTTAGAAACTTCAATGTTTTTAATTTTTGTATAAAAATCGTAAAGCGGTTCACTTACCAATCAAGTTTCAACTAAGAAATGAAAATGTTTTGGGACTACATTGGATGTGACATTCAGACATACAGACGAAAATGTCAAATCTGTATGGATTTTTAATGTTTGCCAGTCAGCTAAGGAAACCTAAAAGCTTGATCCATTATTCAATAGGCTTGGCGCGACAATTTCTATTGCCACAAAGATCTTCCTATAACCTATGATTCATTCCTAAAACCACAGCAAAGCTGGACCTTGATGGTTCAGCTATGCTATGGCTCATCCGGGCGAGTATAGTTTTGTCGTTGTTTCTGTTCTTTTTGACGTACCACCAATGCTCGCTATTGTCGTTATCTTATTAAGAAACTCGAATTAGAAAACTTGAGAAGATGCTTAAGGTCCCAGCATAAAAAAGTCCAGTCCCTACAACGACTAAAAATGTCTTCTACGTGTCCTTTTAAGTCGCCTCCATCTCCTTTTTTGATATCTTCAATGTACAGAATTTACTCTTGTACACTTTTAATATAGATAGATTTCTATAGTTTTATTATAAAAACAGATAACATTTTTCATTAAATATTTAATAATATTGGTTCGAACGCAAGCATGTTCTATTTACAAATATAATGCTGGGAATAAGCTTTGGCAAATAATTAATTTTAATTCAGCTTGATGATTAACGGGAAAACGGGCTGTTTAATTAGAGGGCGTTGCGAACAAAGAAGTAATTATTTTAATGAAAAAAGGCAATCAACTTTCTTTTTCAAAGTTATGTAAAGTAAAAAGATTTTTTATTATTATAATTAAGTTTGATTTTTTCTTTCATACACAGATTACAAGCCTCGTCCTGCCGTTAATTAGATGGACGATGCCCTTTAACTTTACCAGTGGAATGTTGTGCAACACATTTTTATTATTATTGAACTCTCCCCTTAAATGAAACTATTGCGATTTTTTTAATAAACTTAAATGAAGAGTAATCTCTAATAGAGATAGGTATTTAAAAATTATGTTAAGGATTCTAAAACCGTTTTTCCAATCGTTTCAAACATAGATACAAGTTTCAAACTATTCCCCGCTCTTCTAAACTTAGGCAGTGAAAATTCTAAAAAAATTACGGTATCATAAATGTAGTTAGTAATTTTTGAGTTCAAGAACCTTTTTAAATTATTCGTATTACCTTGTCATTTAAACGAATACTACGTTACTTAGTTAGTATTTGAAAATGTAATGACAGCCATGAAGCATATGAATACGACATACATACATCAAGAGAGATGATCAAAGACGGTGGGTCGCTGTGTTGTGGCCGGGAGGTTAGATTGAAAGTTATTGTGTTGTTTGGCATCTGGTCATACATTACTCGCTATTCTCAAAACATTTTCTCTAATTTTTTTAAACTAGAACTTACTTGGGCCCGTCCAATTTGTATTTAGTCACTTTATTCCTGGAGAGGGTGGCCTTCATTGCTTCAGTCATATAAAAGAGTTATTTTAATAGTAACAGTATCCTCCCGCCCATATCCCCGAAGAGGTAGGCAGAGGTACAACCAAGGCACCCACGACTAGCCGAAGACACTGAGCCCCACAATGTGATAGGTGGCAAGCCTATCGCCAACCGGGCACATTTCCAATCCCGACCAACATTTTTTTTAATTAGAAAATTGGAAAAATCCAATTTACTTTTTGTTGGCCGATCCGGGATTCGAACCCGGGACCTCATACAGTTAAGTCCAACACCCGGAAAAAATACACGTCGTCTGTGGACATCAAATAATAATGGTGCGTTAGGTATCTACTAATCTCTGGCTGAGAAGATCAGCTTAAATGGGTTGCACTAAAAATGTACACTTTCACACATAACATTGTACAGAAAGGTGGTCTTTTCGCATTGAATTATTTTATTCTATGTACATATTTAATTACGTACATAGAACTAATATAAGGACGAGGTGCTTGTTGCGTTTGTAAGATATACTACATTTTGTGTTGTACTATCAAGGTAATCGCCTCTATGGCCTAGCGGTCCGGCGTCGTACTTGACTTCTTGAGGTCCCGGCTTCGATCCCTGGGTCAGGCAAAAAAAAAATGAGAAAATGTATATTTTCTAATTAAAAAAAATATTGCCTGTGATTTTACATGTGCCCGGTTGGCCATAGGCGCGCCACCTTTCACATTGTGGGACTTAGTGTCTAGGGCTAGTGATAGGTGCCCAGGTTGTTGTGCCTCTGCGTACCCCTTCGGTGATATGGGCGTGAAGATGCTTCTATCTTGTAATACGACAGTGACGAGCCCCGCGGTTAAGTTTAAAAGAACAGCTTAGAAAAAAAATTCACTGCTTTATAGTCTTTGTAGTATGTAGTCTGGCACCAACACCCAGTCTCATAAAGAGGGAGCAGAAAATTCACTGTATAAAACAATTATAAAAAGTAAAGATTTGTTTCAACACTCATTTAAAATTGTATATTACGACTAGCTGACCCAGCAAACTTCGTATCGCTTGACATTAATGCTTCGACAGTAGCGCAGTCTGTCGGATCCAATGTTAAACATTCCAAAATCAACAACTTCTTCTTCTTTCTTTAGGTATTGGCCTTCACGTTAGTATTTTGCCATTATTCAAGTAAAAATTTGCATCAAACTTTAAATCAATTTTAATCAATTATAATTAGTCATCAGTCATAATTCGTCAGTAAGTCATGTCTTAAGTAAAACGGTGGCTTCGTTACTCAAGCTCGTCTATTGAGATTTGGCGGCAGCGAGGAATTAGACGATACACCCATTTCTTCATGATTATTTGATTTGTGCACTTTCACTGAACAAAATTAATCTAATTCCCACCTAAATTAACTAATTTCACTCAATATAAACACGAAATTTAATAACTATGAAAAAATTACGACCATCTTCATTCACGATGGCGCCAAAACTCCTAACAACTACTTATTACGAAAAAAACAACTAAAAAAACATTTTACAGGAGACCAAATTGTGAATCTAAACCATTCTCGAATTCCCTTGAATAAACACAAAAAGTTTTATCAACATCGGTCCAGTCTATTTGATATTTTCCGTCGGCGCTTGGTAAAACTTCCAAATTTTCATATTTTTAACCAAAGAAACACTTGTACTGTTTTACGTATCACTTATAATATATTACTAGCCTACCGGTTTTGCTTATACAGCATCATCAGGGCTAAAACTTAACTTAAAGTTTAATAATATAAGTGATACGTAAAACAGTACAAGTGTTTCTTTGGTTAAAAATATGAGTATCGGTCCAGTCGTCTAGAAGGAGTTCAGTGACAAACACACGAACACGAGAATAATATATATGCACATAAATATATACATACATATATATGAAGATATAAACCGGGATTTACGTAAAATAGAAAAACATCAACATGAAAATTTTGCTTTTATTTATCCAAACTTTACCAAAGCACAAATATATACAGGATTTTTATAAAACGAAACGTAACTCTAGGTAGGCTTAAATCGGATTTGGGAGCTGCCAATCTCCCTCGCAAACGTCAGTAACACCAGGATACTTTGACCGACAAAAAATATATGTAGGTATTCCTTGTTAACAGATATACGAAGTAGCCTACAATCTGATTTAGGAAATTATTAAATGAAATGTTCAAAAAATTGTATTTAAAGTGTATTTTCTAAATCAGAACGCTTGTTTATAGCCGACTCAAAAAAGGACATGGTAAGATTTGGTTCCGCGGTAGTCCCATAAAAAGTATCATACTCTGACTTGTAGTTTTTGTTTCATAATTAATCACTACATAGAATAAAACAAAGTCGCGTTCTTTGTCCCTATGTCTCTTTGTATGCTTAAATCTTTCAAACCTCGCAACGGATTTTGAGGCTGTTTTTTTTAAAGATAAAGTGTTTAAAATGGAAGGTTTATATGTATATTTTATACTCGTGCGAAGCCGGGGCGGGCTGCTAGTCTATATATATAAAAATCAATGCTACTTTTTATTGTAATTTTATAACTCAAGAACAGGCTAACCTATCCAAACCAAATGTTTAGGCTTTGTTCGGACTATTTAGTCAAATTGAAACTTTTTTCAGATTGGGATTGTGGTGCCATATTGAAACTTTTTTCAGTTGGTTTTTCTTTTTTCTAATTTGATTTAACATGGCCAACTTTATGTTGTCTGTTCCCACAGACTAATAAGATAACTACGTGTTCCTGTTCCAGAGTCGGTGCCCCCAGTTATTCATGCTCAAAATGGAAAAAACAAACAATATTGTTTAACCAAATGTTTCGGATTAAGTTTAAAATAATGAATACAAACAATTGATGAAACAAATTTTTGTTTAAAAAAATTAATTTGATTTTCCAATATCTTCTTTTTTAATATTTAATTTATACGTAGCGAAGCACATACCGGGCAACTAGTATATTATAATATATTTCTATTTATGTTAAGTTGTATTTATATTTATAATCAACGATGAGGTAGTCAACATAAACAATAGTCGAAACAATTATTATGATGATGAAGTATAAATTGAAACTACTAGTAGGGTGTAGATACCATTTATGTGAGACCATCTCGAATTATCTATCTTTCGGAATCCAAATCATCAAACAACAATGAAACAGTTAGAGTCGGTTTTTGCAGTTTCACTACGCTTAATTGTTTATCTTTTACTTGCGGCTTCGCTCGAATTTAAATAATAAAAAGTATCCTATTAAAAATTAATATTAAAAATCATGAAAATCGGTCCAGCAGATCTCGGGTTATAAGTTTTGTAACAAACCCGACTTCCATTTGAATAATACATATATAGATAGAAACAACTACTACGGAATTTTATTTTTATTATATATTATAAATTGTTAACTATTTTAATTATTTATTTTTAATGATTTTTTAGAATTATACATTTATTTCTGCCAAACCATTTCAATAATTTCTTTCAGGAGTATCTTGAAATCGAAATTTATGTGAGATTTTATCGCTTAGCGCTAATACGAGTGCCTAAGCCCCTAACAACTAGAAAGTTCCGCACTAATAGATTCAATATCGATAATTGCTGACATATCTGCCACTATAAAACAATGAAGAGCGCAGGTGTAGGCACTTAGAGAATTATCCAGAGCCATATGGGGGCTAATCCATCAAACGATCAGGGTCGTATGCTGGCTTTCATTAATCATTCTATATTGATTAATGCCTCTCCATAACAAAGTAGCCTCGTAAATTAGGCTGTATCACATTCAATCATTAAAGGTCAGCACGAGTACGTTTTTATGTTTCGTTTTTAGTTAATTAGTGGGTGAATTTTACATTGTGTCCCTTATATCCGAAATATTTCAAGCTGTTATATACTTACTTATATTGGTAGATACGTTAAGTTTTTTGAGAGTAGTCATGATATATAGACCAGATTATGGACGAAACGTTTTTCAATTAGATGTTTTTGTTAATTCCACAAATACTTTTAGCAATGTTTTTAATACTTTTAATATTTTTGTATTTATTTTTCATAATTCATACCTACAATACCTACATAAAAAGTTAATTTTAAAAGTGAAATTGTTTGAGAATCAGTGGTTTATTTTGTTGTTGATGGTGTTTTCTTGAAAGTGAAAACTGATGTTGGTGTTCTTCAAGACTCTGTACTATCACCAATGCTGTTTTTGCTACACATCAATGACATATTACAATAAATAGCATACATTTTTGTGCAGATGACAGCACATATGAGATTCTAAATATTATGGACTGTACTGACGCATCAAGAGCACAGGCAGAGGGCAATAGGAATAAATATATAAGTCAAAAGTCAATTCTAACAAAAAAAAAAAGCAAATTATATGCTTGTGTTATGAGCGTTACTCAACGATACTAAGACGCAAAAATACCTAAGATCTAAATGTTCATCACACGAATGCTAGCCCCTATCGGGATTCAAACGCGAGCCTCGCGGTTGGTTGATCAAGTTAAGTGTATCTGTGGATGTATCTGAAATTAAGACTTTTTTAGAGCGGGTCTCAGAGTCGAGCGAGCGTAGTCTCTTAAAATTCAACTCTCAGAAGACGTAAGCCTGTGACCAGAATTAAACCACATGTCAGAGCTCTTTCCATTTCAGAGCACCCACCTCACCTTTCCTCAAAGTATAAGTACATTAGGTGTCGACATTGCCAACAATGTTCAATTTTGTAGGTATTTGGAGGTTAAGCTACATTAGCTTAGAAATTGAGGGTACTAAATAAGAACACAAGTTCTTATGGGCTGGAGGAGCCCAGTATCAAATTCTTCAAATTTGATACTCGTATAATCCAACGTAAATCGGTGCAGCTTGTCGATTATCCTACTCTCACTAACAGTCTAGAACATTTTAGTCTGGGATGAGACGTTGAAGCTTTGTGTATATTCTACCAACTGTGAAACGGAGAATATTCTGAAGAACTTTTCAACATTGTGCCTCCTTCAACATTTCGATCTCGCGCTACACGCCGCAGTTTCCACGTGCACTATCTTAATGTCTATACGATTGTTAGGTACAGCTGTTCGCTTTGCACGACTGTTCTTTATACGAAGTTCAAACTTTGGAATAGTCTTCCTCAAACCTCCAAGGAGCTTTGACATAGGGATTTTTACGAGGGTTAATAAACTTTTAAGAAGCCGGTAGCCGACCACAAACTCGTATGCCAGTGTTCTTCATAAGAATGTGTGTCTGCGTATATTTACGGCAAGACAAGCATTTTTATTTTACCCTGTTTTATTTTTGCCCTGTGGTTGGGTTAAATTTCATTAAATGCTCAGTAGCTCAAATGGCATTCGTCGACTTGAGACAAAAGGGTACAAGTTCAAATTCTGTATAGAGCGAATATTTTTCTTTCTTAAAATTTGAAGAAAAACACAGGCATTGTTTGAAAAAGAAAAAAAAAATATTTAATGGAGTGTGTTGTAACAAGTTGACAGATATAAGTCTCTTTTAAAATTAACACAAATGACAGGGACGCTTACGCAATAACATTTTATTTCATATTCCTTCCTATCAGTAGCACATTAGTAGATAGTTTCACAAAGCTATTAATATTGTATTAAACCGTCCTAATGTCGGTCACGTAATACCTTTATTTAATATCAATGTAAAATATATTGTTTAATCCAATGTTATACCGAATTGTCTGTTATTAACTCGTACCATCAAGCCGCCGGCGAGCTGGCATAATTTGTATTGCAAATGTTGTTAGCAGATGATTCGTATATGGGAGATAGAGTCAAATTTGAGATTGAATATCAACTAAGAAATGGATCTCTGGTATAATTGAGCTTAATAATACGTTATTAATTATGAAAACATGAATAAATTTATTTGACTGTTAATGTATATCACTATTATTTTTACTTAGATAGCTTAACTATAAAAAAGCTTCATAAATAAAAAAATAATTCCCATGAAACCACCTGTGTTGTCCTGTGTTGGATTTGACTACACGAGGTCTCAGTTCGAGGACAACTAAAAAACTAATTGCATTGCCCGGGAACATATAAGTTCCCGGTTGGATATAGGTTTGCCACGCTGTGGGACTAATAATTACTTTTATAAATGTCCTGATTGTTTTTTAGCCAACTACTTCAACAATACAGGCGTGCATATACTCAACTCGATGACACTATTTTTTCCTAATTATCCTAAAGTCAAACTGAGGAACCTTCGCATAATACTAGTGCTATTGTACATGTTGTCCTAGTACTATTGCTTTTTAAATTTAATAATTAGTTAGTAAGTCTAAGGAGCAGCAGCTTGACCATCCACACTTGTTTTGACCAAACCGAACAGATTTTTATATACTATTGGTACTTATTAGTTTATAATCCGTTGCGTTCACAGGTACATGTATGACCAAAAATGTATAATATGTCCTTAAAGTTAGATTTATGACTAAAAATGTATAACATAGCCTGAAATTTAACTATTTTGCCGAAATTATAGATATAATAATAAAATGTTAGTCCCGTGCTGGTAACATATATTTTATATGTCATAAATTATAATGGCAAATCAACTTGAAGAATGTTTCATTTATCAAATAAAAAATTTGCAATTTTATTTGTTTGTTTATTATACATGTTTGTTTGTTATACATGTTTCACTAGTAAAATGATATGACATCCCTAAGGACGGGTAACTACTCTATATTTGGAAACGTGCATTATGAGCTTAACCGGTCCAAAAAGTAATAACCTACCCTCAATAACTCAGTCATGGATTTTCTAACATTGGCGAGACAAATTACCAAAATCGTGACAAATGAACGCCCGCTGTACGAATACGAATAGTAATCAAGCTCTCACTTAATTTCCTGGCAACTTGTTCAATCAAGTGTGATAGTTAAGGGAAAAACTAATGAGTTTAGGAATTACATTACCTAATAATAAATAAGTTAATAATAATAAATAAAAAAGGGATAAAGAGAGAGCGGACTACCATACATGCGGTCTAGCAGGTTCCTAATAGACTATGGATCCCTAATAAAAAAAAACAACAATATCAATATCCTAATACAGTCTTGTCAACAAAAATTTAGCAAATATTTAAAAGCGTCAAAAAGTCGATAACGTTTTTATAACATACCAGCGTCCCGCCCCAGTTTCGCACGGGTATAAAATATACATATAAACCTTCGTCTTCAATCGCTTTATCAATTAAAAAAAACTGCACCAAAATCCGTTACGTAGTTTTAAAGATTTAAGCAAACAAAGGGACAAGGAAGCGACTTTGTTTTGTACATGTAGTGATGAAGACAACGAACAAGGTCATGACACTCTACGAGTAGAAGATGGTAAGAGATAACATTGGTTATAAACACCGTAAATGTTATAGATGCGTCAATATCTTATTTCTGGGCTGTTAGGCCTGAAATGCAAATCTACCGGCTAGAATATTTATACCAACTATCTCTTTCACTTATGTGTTAAGTCC
>NJDC01001254.1:0-36121 GCA_002245475.1 Calephelis virginiensis
TCTGCCTACCCCGTAAGGGACTTGGCGTGAAGATATGTATGTATGTATGTATGCAAATAGCTGTCAAATGACGTGTTTTGTATTTGCTATCTCCGTTGTATTTTTGTTGGTCACAGGAGATAGCAAATAAAAAACACATCATTTGACAGCTATTTGATGTAGACTTTACCAAGTGACCATCACTAATAAGATACAGAATCACCCCCCTGGAATCTTTCGTAAAAGACCATCGAAATATATACAGTATTGGTCTAGTAATCACGTAACAAACCTTGAAAAAACTAAAATATACCGATGAATTGATAACCCCTTTGGCGTTTGGAGAGAAACGAACTTACTTAAAGTGAAGTTCGATCTTGATCATCTGTATCCATTCTAATGATTTAAAGTGACTCTAAAAAGTATGTTTAATTTATTTTTGAATTATCAATATTCCAGGTGTGCAAGAAAAATTAGGAATAATGAACAATGGAGTAGTATTCGCGGTGTTCTCGTACGGAGCCTCGCGCACAGACGAGCTTTCGTTTGAATCAGGCGCGAGACTGCAGGTGCTGAGGAAAGGAGATGACAACGAGCGGGAGTGGTGGTGGTGTAGGGACGACCACGGGAACGAGGGCTATGTACCTAGAAACTTGCTTGGGGTGAGTAACTTGCAATTCCGATGCAGTTAAGTCATGTAAAACGTAAATTCAATGGTTGTAAAAGCCATAACAAATGACAAATTTTAGATTCTTAAGACCTGAAAATAACCTCCGCCATGTACCTAGATGAAGTGTTTATTATGATTCTTGCAATAAAAAATATTGCGAAAGAAAGCTATTATAGAAACCGTTTTTAAAAATTTGTTTTTTGAAACGTTTTTTTGCATTTATTCTCAATATGGTAGCAAAAGCCAGTGTGAACAAAAGCTTCGAATAAATGAAAATTATATTTTCTCTGATATATTCCTTTCCTTTGTTTTACGCTGAAATTTAAATACTTAGGTACATGAAAATACTACACTACTTTGTAGCTTTGTTCATGCCGTTACTGTTTTTGTATGTTCCATCTCGAGCAACAAAACTTTTAGGAATTTCACTGCAGTACCTAATACTGCCTTTCAGACAGTAAAATAAACTTCTGTTTTAATTAAGGAAAGTACACAACAAGTAACAATATATTTACCTTTTTTGATATTACAGCATGTAAAAGCGTCATCTGTTACAACCCTTTAGAATTAGGTTGCAAGTGATTTGTTTACTTTTCACTAATGTCCCTTCTCGTTCGGTTTTGTTAAATGACAGACAGATGTCGCTTTACAAACTTGGATAATTGTTTGTGACGGCGCTTAAGTTGTTGCCGTTACATATATAATTGCTTATATTACAAATCAGAGGCTACCAGAGGATTATCTAGTACCAAAGATATACCACTTAAAATTGTATTCAACTTCCCTCGTTCCCTCGTCGATGAAATGTAATGAGATGCATTGGTGAAAAGTATTCTTTTCACGTGCGCGAAACAAATAGTAGAATCACGTGTGTTGGGATATGCTTCCTTATTTCTTATTGTTTTTTTATTTCAGTTATATCCACGAGTAACTACACGGCAAGAGTAAGGATGCTAGAAGGCCTATATCACTGTAAATAAATTGGGGTAATTCTTATTTTTTATGTATTTATATCTGTGTAATCTAATATTGTATACAATTTTATCAGATTTAATATTTTGTAAATATTTAATAAAGCAAAGTTCAAAACGAATGAGATTATATTGTACATTTTATAAATACGAGTCATCAGTTTAATTGGTAATATTTTTATTCATAGGATTTCTGCAAATAATGTGAAATATTATAATAAATTGACAATACAAAGTAAACTGTTTTTTTTACTTTTTTTCTACGATTTAGGTATTTAAATTTATCTAGATTGTAACCACTGCCTCATTTATTTCCTGCAACTTGCAATGTCCCAACTGTCGAATTGCTATAAGTTTATATTCTTCGTTGTGAGGACAAACCAGCGGAACCTATTTTAGGTTTTTATCTAGATTTGAAAAAGTATCTTCACTCCCAAATCCCCGACGACGTAGGCAGAGGCGCAACCAGGGCACCCACGACTAGCGTAAGACACGTCCCACAATGTGACAAGTGGCAAGCCTATCGACAACCGGGCACAATCCAATATGCAATCCCGGGCAACTTTATCATTATTAGAAAAATGAAAATACAAGTTTTTTAGTTTTTAAGTTGCCCGATCCGGGAATCGAACCCGGGACCTTAAAAAGTCAAGTCCAGCGCCGGACCGCTACACCACAGAGGGGACTTCACACACTAGATTAGACACACACACACACACACACACACACACACACACACGCACACGCGCACGCATACGCACACGCGCACACACACACACACACACACACACACACACACACACACACACACACACACATTGATGTATTCCGTCTTGTTGGTAGATGATGGTTCAAAAAATAAATTTGAATTTTCTAGATAACAGTGTATTTCCTATTTTACTACATCTACAGTATTAATAATACAGACTGGAGAACACTACAACTAGGTATATCTAAATGTGTCAGTGATGTTGTTTTCATGAGGAATTTCAAAGTGCTGCCTCATCAAAATCTTATTACCCGTACTAAACTATTTAATGTTGCCAGCTTAATGAAGAATGCATAATACGAATAACACTAATATCATATTACTGTTTCATGAATTTAAGCTTGAAAATCTCGGTACATTTGCATCAGAAGCGAAAGATACGACCACGATGAACTTAGTACCTGTAAGCGTAACAAATGTTTTTTTTTAATTATTTTTTTATTAAATATTAGGACAAATTATACAAATTGATCTAACCCAAAAGTAAGCAAATTGTATGCTTGTGTCATGGGTGTTAGTCGAAGACACTAATACACAGAAAAACTTATATATAATATTAGATAACATTTAAATGTAATAAACACCTAGACTTGAAATTAATATAAACATCAATGTCCAACACACAATTGCCTGTCCCCATCGGGAAGCGAAACTGAACCTCGCGGTCCGAACCCAACCAACGAGGCTGTCATTACTATTAAAATATAAACTAACAAACAGATCTCCTGATAGTAAAAAAAATCAAATCACCTATAAATTTTTTCTTTTTTTTTCTTTCTTTAAAATTTATAGAAAATTTATCCCAAGCACAGGGCAAGTGCTAAAATAAAAATAAATCACCTATATATACTCGTAGAAACCAAATATGGTAATGGTTCGTTGCTAAGGAAGTGCAGCGATAGTCCGGTGAAGTTGTAAAAACCTCGCGGCTAGCAACATATTAGCTATTTAAAAAAAACAGCCTCTTGCGTAACCCAACTTACTACTATACCCTCCACATCGGAACATGACAGTGTCGAGCATAGATTGACTAGCTAGAATTGATAATCTTACCAACCGCTTATAGTTGCTTAAAACATGTTTAAAATATGAAAAAAAACATTATTTGGTCATATTAAACCTTCTAAGGTAGTGAATTAGCCAAATAGTGGCATAAGTTTGAAGTATGGTGTTTAACGGCACATGAGAAACTTTTTTATCTTCAAAATGCCCAAGGAAGCAGTCGGCAAAGACATATTTCCTCTCATTATTTGTACAGTCCGCCAAGATCGCTTTCATACATTTTGTATGGAGCAAAGCACAGTATACCAGCCGCATGTGAGTGAATTTCCGCGCAGCAACCTACAATCCGATGCGTCGATGCGGCTCGGCCCGTATAAGTTTGCGTTGCAATGCTATGCGTTCCGGCCCCACACGCTACGCTCCGTCAACAGTGTGCGCTATCCTTTAATTGCAAAAGAATTTATTTTGAGATGCCTGATGAATACTGTCAAAATAGTAACTTACCTTTGAAAACATTGGGAGAGACAAAATTGAAAACGCAAACACTGTCAACTCACATGGCCGCTGGGATCTAAAATACATTCAAAGGCACACATTACGTATTTATTCTTATTTACTAGCTGTTGCCCGCCTGGTTAATGGTTCCACAGGAACATTTTTTCAGAATAAAAACTATCATATGTGTTAATCCAAGTTGCCATTTATGTGTATGCCAAATTTCATGAATATCGGTTCAACAGATTTTGTATGAAGGAGTAACAAACATACAAACTTTTGCAATTTATAGTATTAGTAGGATTTATTAGATGTTGCCCGAGATCACGCATAATGGTTATTAAAAGCTTTTATTTAACTTGCAATGTGTGTATGTTAGTTCGGGTGGAAATTTTTAATTCAATTTTGAAGCAGATATCTTCAACCGATTGAGCTGAAATTTCAAAATACCCTGACACTCTCCGACTTTTTAAATATCTCTACACACAAAAATATACCTTTTTCTCGCTCCGTTGCATCTTGTATTATAATTCACCACGTATTTATTACCATAAAAAATCCCTCTGTAAGCTTCACAATACAAAAAGATTAATAATAAATAATAATAATAAATATCCCTGAACAAGTAACACAAATTGAATGTAACCACAAAGTAAGCAAATTATGTGCTTGTGTTATGGGTGTTAGTCAACGATATTAATACATAGAAATAATTAAATAGATACCAGAATAAATTTAATAAACACCCAGACTAGGAAAATCAGACAGATAAATGTTCATCACATAAATGCCTGCCCCCGGTGGGATGCGAACCCGAGCCTCGCGGTTGGTCGGTGTAGTTAGGATGTTTTATAAATAATCCCGGGACAAGTTATACAAAATGAATCTAAGCCCAAAGTAATAAAATTATATGCTTGTGTAATGGGTGTTAGTCAACGATATTTATACACAGAAATACCAGATACCAGATTAAATTTAACAAATATCCAGACCAGGAAATGCTGACATCTAAATGTTTTGTCTGCCTCCATTTGGAACCGCGAGGTTCGAACCCGAACGCTAGCCACTCGACCAACGAGACGGTATCAGTACTTCTGGTCGCCCATTGGTCGAAATTCGACCATAACAAATTTTAATATCTTGTTGTTAAGAACGCCATCTTCATTTCTCAAGACCAACTACTTTGTTTCCAAAACTTTTATTGCGCCATCTGTGATCTTTTATCGTTATCATCAATATGTTTGTGTGTGTCAAATACATTATAGTGTGAGTAATGTTTTATTTATTGATTTAATGTGAAAAATATTAGCGTCCTGCGTCCGCGCAATTTTCGTAAAAAGGGGTCCAAAGTTTTGCCATCACGTATCAATATATAGATTATGTAACGTAAGTATTACCTTGTAATTAAAAGTTGAATGTATTTTCTAAATTTAACACTCCTTTCATACCATGGACAGAAATAGGCCGCTGTTGAAACTGCGAAACTCTGAAAATGTGGGCGTTAACATTATTATGCACATAGTTACATATTTTTACTAAACATATCGCCTTTATGCAAAAGACAAAAAAGTCGCCTAAATAATAGAAATACATACATATATACACATCTTCACTCCAAATCCCTTACGATGTAGGCAGAGAGTATCGAGTGCCAGACCTCACGATCCTGACAAACCTGTCTTGCTTCCTTCATATTCATTACCCTTTTCATACAAACACGACGGTTTCGGAGACTCTTGACACCACCCTCGGATAATATCCGATTGATCTGATCGTGAAATGTCAGCCTTGGTCTCCCCGGGTACCTACATCCACCCACATTCGCATTGAATATCTGCTTTGTCAATCTTTCATCTGTCATTCGTTCCACATGACCTAACCAGCGAACCATGCCCTTTCGCATTTTAACACCAACACTTTCTTTCAATCCCACTCTTTCTCGAATCTCACTGTTACGAATGCGGTCAGCGAGCGTTACACCACAGATTTTCCGTAGTGCTCTCATTTCGACCGCATTTATCCTTCTTTCATGCTCTTTCTGACATACCCAACTCTCACTTCAATACAATAACGTTGGGATAATCACAGAATTATGCAAAGCGAGCTCTTTGACTCGCTTTGGAATAGCTTACCCAACGCTCCATTCAAACTATTCCCTGCACTCACTCTCCTCTCTATATACGTGGTGTAGGGATGGATCCCTGCTAAAAGCACAACCAAGATATACACTTTCATTCACTTGTTCTAGATCTACATCGTTAACCAAAACTCTTACCTCCGTTCTGGCTACGTCTCTTTCAAACACCATTATTTTGGTTTTCATCGCAAATCTCCTTCCATGACCAGTGTTTGCAGCTCAGATGGTGTAGAGCCCAAAAGTACAGCATCCTTTGCATAAAGCAGGCAGTTCACCACTTGGTCACCCATACGCATTCCCACATTCAATGATTGAAGACCTTTGAAGACATTTGTCCAAATAAAGATAAACAAGCGTGCTCACAACACACAACCCTGCTTGACGCCAATATTAACATCAAACCAAGGCGATATGTTGCCATCCACCCGCACGCATGCTTTACAGTCTAAATAAATTGACTGCACCGCACGCAGCAGGGCCCCGACTATCCCATATTCTGGCAAAATGTCCCAAAGTTCCTTACGTACAACCCTATCAAACGCTTTTTCGAGATCCACAAAACCGCAGAAAACCCTCTGACCCATAGCCAGATGCTTCTCTACAATGTTCTGGAGCGAAAACACTTGATCCGTACATCTTCTTCCAGACCTGAAACCGCCTTGAGCCTCCAACAATGTAGAAACAAGTATTTTTTTATGACATATGAAAGCAAACAAGCAAGCGAATTTCCCGATGATAAAAATTTTACACCGCCTAGAGACACCGAATGTTAGATCTTGAGCAAAAGTAAGTTTACCGGCTACCTTATCCTCCAAACGGGAACACGTCAATGGCAAGCGCTGAAGTTATGACGACAGGAATAGGTAAGGCGGTGGTGCCAATCTGGGCAAGTTGCTGCGAAACTCTACCACTTAGCCAGATGTCACGGTGCTAGTAACGCTAATCCTATGCTCACCTTTTACGAGCTGCCTGGCACAGGTAGGCAGATGGTCTATTTTACAGAGGAGCCCGGACCAACACGGGGATAAGTAATGATACTAAAGTACAGAAGATTCTCTCATGTACAAAACGCAAGCAAAATTGAATCTTAACAATTGTAGCAAAGGTTTATATTGAGCTGGGCTAATAGACTCGATTTTCTTCAAATATTGAATAATAACGTTTGCTGAAGTCTCACGAAGCGCTGAGCGTTGCTTAAATATTATCAACTTGATGTTAGATATGTTTATGCAATTCGACGTAAACTGACAATTTGTCGAAAATTTTACTTGTAGGTGTGTGCGTCGCCCGCGATTTGATAGGAGTTCTAGACGGTTGTAAACACTGGTTGTTTGCGTTCTTTTGAACTAAGATTTTATACAAATTTAATCATAATCGTGAGATGGAAACAAAGTTTCCTTGGAGGTTAACTTTGTTAGGATTCGGTTTACAGCCGCCTAGAACGTCTTTTACGCGGCGACAATACTTTGATATGGAGTGGTTTCCTGCATCAATACGTCGCAAAAAAAAACACAACCGTATCGACTCTGACTCAAATTTACTCCAATTAAAAAAAAAACTTACTCTATCAATCAGAACTTGTCCAGGCCAGGCTAAAACAGCAATTGAAATCAATTCTCCTGAAGCAGCAATTAGAAATTTTATCAGCAATTTATCATTGTTATCATTCGCCTAAAAACATGTAAGGCTGTGACAATTCTATTGCCTGCTACAAAAACATTTTAGGAATTTAAGATTTGTGGAATATTCCAATACTGTGATCAGTCAGAGAGGTGGATTACTTGACCAGCTCGTCAAGTTAGATACCATCGTTTTTAGACTAATCACTATTGTGTTCCGATGAAGGCTAGTTTCAATCGCTCGATAGGATTGCCACCAACCTTGTGACGTCATAGTTACACGGTCTATTGGGTACGAATAAAATAGAATATTTTTATTCGATGTAAGTATATAAGAATACATTTTTCAAACTAGATACAGTTAATTAATACAGATCTTTGATCTTTTTTAATAAAAAAAAATAAATTCAAACATGTCTTTGGAATTTGGCTAATAATTATGAAATATAATTCACAAAGTTTGGTAGGCAAAAAAATATAGTTTTCGGGTATTTGTGAGTTTGACCTTTTTTGCCGGATCTGTGCCATGTTTGGTTAAGCTGGAATTATTCAAGATTTCGTCTCAACAGATCGATCGACCGACCGAGAAATATGTAATTTATGCAATGGGTATTTCATACAACTAAGAAGTGCATCTGCTTATTTTCATGTACTAAATAAAAAAGACAAAAGAACTAAGTATTATCCTCGATAACCTTTAAGTGCGGAACTCGAACTAAATAATTCGTTACTAAAAAAAAAACTGAATTAATAATAATATATATCCTTGTTCTAGAGGAAGTATAAGTACAGAGTTTAATTCCACAAGAAACACAAGTACCATATATTATGTTTTTCTTTATTCACCGGGTAGCAAGAGATAACCGTCACCAGTAAACACCTTTCATGTTCCTGGTGCATTACTATCTTATAGCTGCAACACACCGGCCAAGTCTGTGAGCAATTCTACCCTCCAAGGAAACTTATGGCGATCACATTCACTACAACAGCAGGATAGTTAAGGCCACTCCAGCTGAGCTACACAGCACAAAAAATGGGACTCTTCTAAAAGGGGACAGAGAATTAAAAAATGCTTAAAAAACGAACTTGAGGTGCAAAATTAGGATTAAAATCAGTCAGTCATAATAATTGCTATTAAAAAAATACGATAGACTCATGGGACTGGCATCTCTATTATACGTCAGTCATATGAAAATAAAGAGAAAAAAAAAACAACTTACAATAGCTAAGAACCCAAAACAGCAAATGATGACAGATGAAAGTGTTACTTGTGTGAATACAGATGGACTAAAAATATCATCCAGTTTTCTTGCTAACCTAAAATACATACCCTTATCAGTATCAGTTTTTTTTACATGAGCTAACACGAGTCTCCTGATGGTAAGAGACAAGCATGGCCTATAAACACCATTGATATTATAGGTGTGTTGCTGTCCAGTGGCAGATATGTAAGGTCAATAATTATGCAAGTCTATCGGCTACCTTACCCTCTGGGTAAGTCTACCACCTATAGTCTTAGTGGTAATGACTTATTTACCCTTTGCTCGCGCCTCTTTCGAGCTACCTAGCCGACAGATGGAAGGTCTATTACAGTTAGCGGACCCGGACCAACACTTAGAGAAATATTAAGAGGACAGTCAACTCTACTAATCTCATTTTTTATGATTACTTATATATTTTAATAATAAAACCTTGTGTGATAGCATTGCTTTAAATATGTTTTACTAGCCGTTGCCCGCGTAGTTAACTGTCCCACAGGCACATTTTTCCGGGATAAAAACTATCCTATATGTTTTTGCCAAATTCATAAAAATCGGTCCTGCAGTTTTTGTGTGACAAACAAACATACAAATTTTCGCATTTATAACATTAATAAGATATTAAAGTATGCTAAAAAACAAAACCGCACATGACCGCATTCGTAACAGTGAAGAAAGAAAGAAAGAGTGGGATTGAAAGAAAGTGTTGGTGTTAAAATGCGAAAGGGCATGCTCCGCTGGTTCGGTCATGTGGAAAGAATGACAGATGAAAGATTGACAAAGCAGATATACAATGCGAATGTGGATGGATGTAGGTACCCGGGGAGACCAAGGCTGACATTTCACGATCAGATCAATCGGATATTATCCGAGGGTGGTGTCAAGAGTCTCCGAAACCGGCGTGTTTGTATGAAAAGGGTTATGAATGTGAAGGAAGCAAGACAGGTTTGTCAGGATCGTGAGGTCTGGCACTCGGTACTCTCTGCCTACCCCGTAAGGGACTTGGCGTGAAGATATGTATGTATGTAAAAACAAAAGTAAAGTAAAAAGTTGTTATGAAAAAAAAAAACTTACATTAACACTTTTTGGTGAGTTGCTACTATAGTTTTAATCTTGGAGCAGTCGTCAAACTTCGGGCTAGACGATTCAATTGCTTCTAAATCGATTTGTATCAGATTCAATAAAGTGCTTATATCATAAGTTAAAGCCACAAGTAAAACGTCCGTTGAAATATACACACAGACGTGGGTTATACAACCTGGGAACAGAATCAATAGTACCAAGATGTTAGGATAACCAGGGAGGTTACTATAAGCTCTTAAAACAGTATTATTTCAATAATAATAATACCAATAGTTGATCGCCTCTGTGGTTTAGCGGTTCAGTTGTTGGATTTGATTGCATGAGTTTTTCTAATTTTTTTATAAAAAAAAACGTTGCTCGGGATTGGATATGTGCCCGGTTGTCGATAAGCTTGCCACCGATCACATTGTGGGAGTGTCTTCGGCTAGTCGTGGGTACCCTGGTTGTGCCTCTGCTTACGGCATCGGGAATATGGGCGTGAAGATACAATTTCTTCTAATAGTAATTGTCATCGGAGAAAGATAACTTTAAGACGAATACAATAAAGTTGCTTACAAAGGCTGATATCTAGCAAGATGGAAATAATACTGCCACAAGCATTCATGGTAGAGTTTAGCAACGACTCGCCCGGATACCTGTTGTACCACCGTACCACCGCTTACCTATTCCTGTCGCCATAACGTCAGTGCTTGCTGTTGACGTGTTCCGTTTCGGAAGATATGATATACCCAGAGACGGTTTTAGTTCTATAGCTCCCTCGGCAATTGTGCTAGCTTCCTGTAAATGCAGTTTAAATTTCTATTTTTATTATAAGTTTAAGTTGCCTTTTTAAATGAAACTAATAAAAATTTTGTAGTCTCTTTATCATAGCTAATCTAATCACCTCTGTGAGCCTGTGCCGGCGTTCGACGAAAGGAAAGGTCAAGCAACTCAATTTTCTATTAAAAAAATGTATCGAGATTGAATGAAATTGTTTACTTTAAGGATTCTAATATTTTTTATTGCAGACAGTGCAAGCGTTCTTTTTTAAACTAATGCTTATATTTTATTTTCTATAACAGAACATGATAAATGCTAGCACTAACGATATGCTGGAAACAACAGGTGAGCTATTTTTTAGTGATATTGGAAGGCAGATAAGCAGACGGATTTCCTGATGGCAAGAAATTCACGCAGCTTAGAGACGCCAAAGGTGGTAATTGTGCGTTGTGAAACTGAGTCTGGAACGTTAGGGCTCGAGCAAAATTAAGTTTTTCGGTTACCATATCCTCTGAACCGGAACACGTCAACAGCAAGCACTGACGTTATGGCGGCAAGAATAAGAAAGCGGTGGTACCAATCCGAGCGATTCGTTGCGAAACTCTACCACCTACTCATCAAGTAGGTGCTAGTGACGGTAAGCCTATACTCACTTTTTACGAGCTGCCTAGCAGGAAGGCAGATGGTCTACACTGCATAGGATCCCGAAACAAAACAGGGGAAAAAACTGGTAATTTTAATCCAAACGGTCGACGAACGAATCGTAGTAAAACTCCAAACAAAAATTATCCTAAATATTTCAAAGTATATGGTCAAGATGTTTCGTCGTATAGAAGTTTTCCAGAGCACGTAGACCGAAACAGTAAGAACTGTTAAAGAAAGGCTAACAAGTAAACTGACTACTACAGACGGGAAAAGCCACATCATCTATAGGCACTAAAGGCGGTGTAATCCAGTCTCTTTAAAATTTAAAATTACCTACTATTTTAATTAGTCTAATTTGGTAGGTACCAACTATTCTTGCCGCCATAACAATAAAGTTCGCTCTATCGCAGTTCAGTCGGACAAAGATGATATCTGCTACATTTATATACATAGGGCTTAATGTACTCAGGGAGGCATTTTTCGTCGAAATCCGTATCATTTTCAGTAAAAAATGTATTAATTTAATAATTACTTACACGTTACCGAAATATATATGTACGCTAATGCATATTGGTAGTGGGAGTCCAGCCAGCAAAAGAAATATAACTGCACAGGAAGTTCATATTTAGCATTAATTGGTTCTGTCATGAACGCATAAATTGTGACTCCAAGTGGAAATGTCATATAAGCTATGGCTGCAAAAGTTCCAAATATAAAATTTACTGAAAAGATGAAAACACAAAGCTACATTAGATCGTAATCTCAATAACCGGTTGTTGAATTTTAATCAAATTCAAATGTCGATTTTAAACAAAAATCTCAAAATTTAACTGAAGCTTTTATCCGTTAACAAGACATATGCCAACATACATAAAAATGTGTGTGTTTAGTGTAGGTACATACGTAAGAAATAATACCTCTTTATGACATCGTTTGTTGTTGTTGGTCGAGTGGCTAATGTACACACCTAATTACATCGACCAAACGGGAGGCTCGGGTTCGATTCCTGACGGGGGCAGGCATTTGTGTGATGAACATTTAGATGTCTGCGTTTCCGGGTTCTGGGTGTTTATTAAATTTATTATGGTATCTATTTAAGTATTTTTATGTATTAGAATCGTTGACTAACACCCATAACTCAAGCGTATAATTTGCTTACTTAGGGGTTAGATTCAATTCATGTAGCTTTTCCAAGGATATTTATTATTATTAAAAGAAGATTCACCTCAAAAAAATTTCAAGCTAGCTCAAATCGCGGCTGCAGGCTAGCGAAACAAAAACCACGAAAAACATAGTATGTGTGTGGACGTGTGTACGTGTAGACGTGTGTACGTGTGTACGTGTGTACTTGTGGTCGTGTGTTCGTGTGTACGTGTGTACGTGTGTACTTGTGGTCGTCTGTACGTATGTACGTGTGTACGTATGTACGTGTGTACGTGTGTTCGTGTGTTCGTGTGTACGTGTGTACGTATGTACGTATGTACGTATGTACGTATGTACGTATGTACGTATGTACGTATGTACGTATGTACGTATGCACCGCTATAACGGTGTCACAACCACGCCACGTAATGTAAATTAAAAAAAAATCAGCCATTGCCATTTTGACATTGTAAGGCTGTCCAAAAAAAGCAGAGTACCCATATCGATACATGATCTATTAGTGACGATTGATAGGCAAATAGGTAAGTATTATTATTTACCTACCGAAAGAAATCGCAACTATCACCTTACTTTGTGCTACTCAATTGGCTTATACCCAACTAGCATTTTTCTCTTAGGAATATGCTTATTTAAGAACTAAAGTCTTATAGCAGATCTATATGTGTCTTGACTATGACAATACATCTTGAAAAAGTATTACTCAAGGCTATTTATACTGAAAAGATAATAACTCTCAATACATATTCTTATAGAGACGTATAAGGAATCGTTGTAACACATTTATAAGACAGTTATCTTACAAATGCATTTACCAAAAATAATTGCCCTTGATTATTGTTTGCACTTAAAAAAGCATCTTAGTAGTGTATTCATCCTTATTAATGTCTGTAGTAAGTTTTTTATTAGATTTGTATCCTTACTAAACTCTTGCATACAACTGCTATAAAGCTAAGAGGTAGTAAGTGTGAGTGGTATTTTCCAAGTCAACTTTAAGAGTAGAAGCATAATAGTAGAGCCCTATTAGAATATTTTGTCTTTTAAAAGACTTATAGATAGATTTACTGTTAAATAATAGCGGAAAAATATTTGCAATAAATAACATGGAATTCGAGTAGTGGAAAAAAATTAAGAGATGTAAAGCGTATACGAAAAAAGTTCACAAAAAATTAACAGACTCAATAAAGAAACCAAACTAGTACTCCTGACACTAGTACTCCTTGAAATGATGGCGGTAAATTATTTAATGGTTCTGTAGAGAAACAAAAAAAAATATCTCTGAAAATTAACCTTAACTGTCAGATTCTAGTTTTAAAGCGGATAACGATTACGAAAAAATAATATAATTTTTGTTTACATAATTCACATTCACCGGAAGGACAGTAGTCTTAAGTTGCGAATTCGTGGCAGTTTCGGCACCAGAAAAATTAGGCGTGCAATGTTTTTTTTACGTTGCTTCGAACATGTGCTATACCAAGGGCGGCTAAACAAAGAACGTCTCATATATATACAAATAGGTACAAAATTTCATGTCTCCACCTTGGGTAGGGAGTAGTATTTCCCGCGCGGAGTTACGCGGCCACTATAATCTAAGAACTCACGGAACGGTTTTTACCCAAGCCCGCAGCGCGTTTGTGCGCGCGGCTTCTATAGAATATAGAATTATATCCAAAAAGTAAGAGCACATTTTACGATGTATTTTACACCCGCAGTGCCCGCGGTTGTCTGCGGTTCCCGCGACAGCGGTTGTCCGCCCGTAGGATCGTACCAGTTTTTCAGCGATAATTTCAACAGCGACCGCTTTGTGACCGCACAAATTACCGTTCTCCGTTCCTGAGTTATGAAATAAAATTGCACTTCCGAGATCGCTGCGGGTGTAAGTAAAACCCGCTCTTTGAGTTCTTAATCTTACGAGTATCTTTGTCCAGGTGTAACAAAAAAAAATACTTCAAAACTCACATAATAATACTAAGCTATATATTAAATATACCTAACTACACGTGAACATGTATATAGGGTTTTGTATGTAAAGGTTTTTAAAAAGAAGTAAAGGAACCCTAAATTTATTAAATGGCTTACATGTAGCCTTACCATTACCTTATTCAAGTCATCAATAGGACCAAAGGGTTTAAAGTTAACAGAGGGAGTGCGATATAAGATTATACTCTTTAGCTTATCTTAAAAGATACTAGGTAATCCTATCAATTTTGTAATGGCGTCCTTTTTTAATTTTTGCAAAAAAATAACGTTGATACGAATTTACTAATTCCTTTAAAAAGTTTGCCCGGGAAAACAAAACAATTTATTTTACAAATCATTCAAAGAAATGTAATTTGCAAGTTGCTTTAGTATATAAAAACATTATAATTCGTATCTAGTAAATGCATAAATCTGTACGGAAACTTGTAAATATCAATAAAAGTATAAATTATAAATTTTATGACTAGACGAAGTCATTTATTTTGGAGTTTATTGGAGTTTACTCCTTAAGAAACGATTTCAGTTATAAGGCCCGGTACGGAAATTTTATGAGGAGTAAAATCAAGTGTAACACGAAAACTTGAGGCGTTACGTAGAAAGAGACAAACATATGTAAGTCGTACCGCTTCAGTCCTTTAATATTTTTTTCTCCTTCAGGAATTAGTATTAGTATTATTCGTAGTCGCGCATCGCTATCATATAGTAGCATTTTTTTTCTATTCGATATATATCATAATTATCGTTCTTAAGGGGTAAACTCCAATCGTGCGTCGTAGCTGACACACACACACACACACTTTTTTTTATAACAGCAGTGCTTGTTGATTCAGTTTCCTTTCGTCCGAAAAATACTCTGATAATGAAATTCCAGAGAGCAATACAAGGGCAAATCCAGAGTGTAACACCTAAAGAAGTAGCCGCAAGAGCGCTGCAAGTCTAATTGCTCCTAAAAAGACACTTGAAAGAGCGCTCTAAGTCTAATTACTTAGAGATTTTTTGATGACAAAACACAAATAGGTATGGCAATAATATATTGCCTACTCGAAAGTTAAAGTAATCTATATAATAATAAGTAGGTAATAGTAGATAACTTAAGCACAGTGAAACTGCAACCGACTCCAACTTAATTGCAATGGATTGGTACTACAGAACAAAATATACTCGACGAGATTGGTAACAAAAAAATTAAAAAACACAATAATCGAATTGTGTAGAGTCCGGGACTTTACACCTTTAAAATATTGTATCAAGTCTGTTTATTGCTAATGATAAGTAATGATTTGGTGAGTAATGCCAATAACAATAAGTGATAAGAGTATGCGCGGTCTGATTTAAATCGCAGTCAACGCTATACTAAACATTACCCAAAATAATGAAAAGCGGCTGCGGCCGCGGATTGTGCCGACTCAGGTTTTTTTTAATTGGTTAATATGTTGCTAACCGCGAGGTTTTTACAACTTCATCGGACTATATCCGACTCAGCAGATTGTACTGTGTTAAGACCGTACTAATTGAGAAATTTCTCTTTGTTTGGAGTCATTTAAAAATTGGCACTAACATTGTAATAAGAAATTTTAATAAGTACCATTAGCCCATGTCCTCAACTGCCGCGTCCATCCATTAACGACAGATCTTTTAGTTTCATCTTCACAATTTCTTGGCCAAAATTCACTAAGTTCAATAATCAAGGTTCTGAGTAGCTCCTGGTTAGACTTTGCTACTAAAATTTTTGTTAAATCTGCAAAAATATAACTAAATAGGAAACCATTGATACTATATTTTTTATTATAATAAAGGCTAGGTTGAGTTTTTCATATAAATAACTTTTATTTAGCTGTTGTTTATGACCGCCCCTTTGGTCGAAGGGCACTGCATCTGCTCCCGAGTCTGGGGGTTTATTAATTTTATTCTGCTATCTATTTAAGTCTGCTTTGTCAATCTTTCATTTGTCATTTTTTCCACATGACCGAACTAGCGGAGCTTTCTCATTTTAAGATCAACACTTTCTTTCAATCCCACTCTTTCTCTGATCTCACTGCTACGAATGCGGTCAGCGAGCGTAACACCACAGATTTTCCGTAGCGCTCTCATCTATTCTACTTTCATGCTTTTTCTGACATACACAGCCAGACACGGCCCTAGGGACTTTGCCGCCCTGGGCGATATCGGCATTTCCCCCCCTCCCTCACCCATATATCCGGTCTAATTGTTTACTTCCTGAAAGTATAAACTATAATAAACTTGGCAAGAAAGGAATCCGTCAAGGTCACTTCTAACCACTGCGCTGTTGCTTTGACGCTGTTACTGTTCTGTGCAGCGCGGCGGCGCCGGCGACGGTTGTTCGATACAAGCCGAGTGATTGATTTTATATTTGGACTTGGATTATAATCGTAACTCGAGGCTTGCACTAACGTACATATTCTTAGGCTTGTTCTTTGTGTAAAATGTGATACAGAAAATTTAACCCTTCACATTCATATTATGATTTTATTAATTTATTCATATTTTAAAATTTGCCGTTCTTTAAAATTTGTTTGCCGCCCCCAAAAAATTAACGCCCTGGCCAGCCGCCCGGTCCGCCCACCCCTGGGGCCGGCCCTGTACACAGCTCTCACTTGCATACAACAACGTTGGTATAAGCACAGAATTATGCATAGTGAGTTTAACTTTTGACTCAAGACCTAGCTTTCTAAATAGCTTACCCGGCGCTCCATTCACACCAATACCTGCACACACTCTCCTTTCCAAATCCCAGGTGTACCTTCCATCCCTGTGAATGTAAATAAAATCACAACCGAGATATACAATTTCATTCAGTTGATGATAATATATAATTTAATTTCTACGTCTCATTATCATATCAAATTGTTTTCTTATTATTTTCGGCACGCCCTTTCATTTGATACCAATATTATAGGAGTGCATAAAATAACTACTCCACCGTCTTAGATGGTTCGCCATATTGCATTTAGAAAAATAATGTGACGTCATCACATTATTTTTCGAGTTGCTCTCAACGAGCCCACTCATTTGATTCCTATATTGTAGAAGTGGATAAAAAAAAAACGATTCCGCTATCTTAAGTATTCCACCATACTGAATTTAGAATCACATTCGTTTTTGAGTTGCTCTTAACGAATCCTTTCATTTGATAGCCAAATTGTAGAAGTGAATTAAACATAACTATTCCGCCATCTCGGATGGTTCTCGATATTGGATTTAGAATGACCTCACATAATTTTTCGAGTTTCTCTCTACGAGTCCTTTCATTTCATACCTATATTGTACAAGTACATTAAAAATAACTAGTCCGCCATATTGGATAGTCCGCCATATTAGATTTAGAATGACGTCACGTATTTTATCGTGCATTGCCATCCAAACTAAACGTGTGAAAAAAATTTCAGCTCAATCGGTTAAAGATATCTGCTTCAAAATTGAGTTCAAAGATTCCACCCCAGCAAACATATTTACATGCAATGCAAGTTACAAAATATTATAATAAAAGCTTTCAAAATTAATGTCAACAACAATAATAAAATAACGTTCATAAAATAATAACAACAGCAAACGTAAAGATATAAATAAGTATTTTTACACCCATATCAGAGGCACAACCAATACGCTCAAGATTAGTCGAAGACACTAAGTCCCACAATGTGATAGGTGGCAAGGCTATCGCCAACCGGGCACGCATCTAATCCCAGGCAACATTATTTTTATTAGAAAATTGGAAATGTACATTTTCTAATTTTTTTGTTGAATCGAACCCGGGACCTCAAGAAGTCTAGTCCGATACCGGACCGCTGCACCACCGAGGCGGTAAACTTAAAAATAACTAAAAGTTATATTTATTTTTAAATTTAATAAAAAAAAAACAACAAATAAATAAAATTTCTACGCGATGGTTGAAACCTGTCTAGTTTAAAGAACAGAACATTTGTTAAATTGGACTTAATTCTTAAAAGGCATTAGTATTATGTCCAAAATTCCTTGTCATCAATGTACCTAGTCATTGGTTTTGTAATATGCTTTTTCCATAAGCTTTCTCTTAACTACAATTTTAAACTGCGTATCAGAGAGGTCTGTTATTTCCTAAGGAATTTGGCTATAAAAATGGACACCAGTACCTAGAAATGATTTTTTTGTAGAAACGTATAAGAACATTGGCCCGCATTCAACACCAGTCAACCTTTGGCCCAACATTAAATACCTATTACGCAGGTGTAACAATAATAAAATCTATACTAATATTATAAAGAGGAAACCTTTGTGTTTTGTATATTTGTATTGAGTAGGCTCAAAAACTACTGGACTGATTTCAAAATTTCTTTTACCATTACTTAGAGGGATTCTTCCGTAACGTTGGACTTCTATATTTTTTATTTATGTTACTCGTAACAAATTTTTCATTCATTTTCAACCGATTCCAGATTATTTTTTATTTGGAAGAACGTTCTTCCGAGGTGGTCCCACTCTCATCGCTATCTTTATATCTATATTGCTATAGATCATATATTATGGATTCCCAGGGAAACCAACAAATATACCTACTCAATTTTTGTGTGCAGACGACGTTAAAATTAAAATCGAAGGTTTTCTACAGTTTTACTGCGCTTAAATTTATTATACTTTTACTAGGTTATAGTTGCAGTTTTCATTACCTCCTTTAGTAGTAGATATATATCACTGCTTCTACTTGACTGATTTGATAAAATATTGCTTAGATTTTAAGTAGGACCCTTTGTGTTGTGAACCCGATAAAAAATAGCCCGGCAATTTTTTAGGCATCTTGCAACAGTCGCCTTTGATGTCAGAAACAGGTAGGTTTCCCTGTTTTAGTCTGGATTCCTTTGCAGAATAAACCGTCTACCTTCCTGCCAGGCAGCTCCTAAAAGCGAGCATAGGCTAACTACCCCTAATACCGAGACATCTGATTACGTGGTAGAGTTTCGCAGAGACTCGCTCGGATTGGTACTACCGCCTTGTTTATTCTTGACGCCATAACGTCAGCGCTTGATGTTGATAAGTTAACCGGTACACTTACTTTTGCTCGACGCAAGACAGCAACGCATCATTGCCGTCTTTGGTGTCTCTAGGCAGCGTGAATTTCTTGCCATCAGGAAATCCATCTGCTTGTTTGCCTTCCAATATTATAAAAAAGGCGTTGGTACTAATCCGAGCGAGCTGTAACAGAAAAATTACCTAGTTATGATCGCAAACTGACTACACTATTCCACTAGCAGGCTGTCGGGTCACGTCCCGAATTTCACAGTAATGCAAAAAGAAACAAGAAAATATTACCTTGAATAATAACTAACACAATAGGCACAATATTAGCAGCTTCCAAGAAACTAGCTCCAGTTTTATCCCTCCAAACAATATATAAGATTTGGCCAAACAACATGGGTAAAAGCAATGTACCAAAGAAAATAGTTCTCCCATACTTGTATACCAAATTCAGATTTTTGTCGGCAAATATATCTATTCCTACGAACTTTAAAAAAAATATTTGTCTTTTAAATGTAGCGACGAAGTCGGGTGGGAGGTTTTTTAACTCCGCCATTTTAGTTGATGCCAATTTTGTAATAAATCAGAATTTAAAGGACTAGCAGATATTTATTCGTGATATCTGTACGATTGGCAAAAAAAGGTTTTCACAGAGTTTTTATAAGGCAAGAAAATAAACTCTAACGGTAAGGAACATACGCTTAGATAAATAAATAATAAATAAATAATTAAATATCCCTGGACAAGATACACAAATTGAATCTAACCCCAAAGTAAGCAAATTATATGCTTGTGTTATGGGTGTTAGTCAACGATACTAATAAATAGAAATACTTAAATAGATACCAGTATATATTTAAACACCCAGACCCGGAAATACAGACATCTAAATGTTCATCACACAAACGCCTGCCCCCGTCGGGAATCGAACCCGAGCCTCGCGGTTGGTCGATGTCGTAATACAACGTTCTCAATGTTAAAATGCGTTGCCGAATCAGAGGTGTAATGCAAATTATGTTTGGTTTGTTAATTAATGTTGGTTTGGTAATTAATACTAGGTAGCCTACCTAGTATTTTTCGAACTAGTAGAAATCCTCATGGATACAGTCAATCGGGGTAACTTTGACAGGGTTACAATGTGCTTAATCTAGTAATGGAGAAATACTGGTTGTTAGACATTAAAGGGACTTATTTCCTGATTGTGTCCCTTTTCAGGATTTTTTTAAATAAACTAGTTTTCGTGCCTGTCCAAGTTACCAGACGCACATAGATAACTTTGACACTGGTGAAACTAGTCGATGAAAACGAAACATGATTAATGTTTAAGCTTCGGGGACCCATTGGTTTATCTTTCTAACGCTTAGGTTAAACTGTCGTGTAAATCAGACCAAAAAATTATAAATGTCGCTATTACGTACCCTCTGCTTTCTGAGGAAGTGGCAGGTTATGCCCGACACGTATCGGCTAAAACCACTCAGCGGCCATCTTAAAGTCTGGTGAAAACCGCGAGGTTGGAAACACATTAGTCATTTCAAAAACAAAATCGGCGGCCATCCTCGTGCGCATCGAGTAACACGTATCGGCTAAAACCACTCAGCGGCCATCTTAAAGTCTGGTGAAAACCGTGAGGTTGGAAACACATTAGTCATTCCAAAAACAAAATCGGCGGCCATCCTTGTGCGCATCGAGTAACACGTATCGGCAAAAACCACTCAGCGGCCATCTTAAAGTCTGGTGAAAACCGCGAGGTTGGAAACACATTAGTCATTCCAAAAACAAAATCGGCGGCCATCCTCGTGCGCATCGAATAACTGCGTTGAACGCACCGTACACCTGTCCGTAAGTCCATCCAATAATCTTCTTGTGCCAGCACTTTGACGACAGCGGCATGGGGTCACACCATGCCATGCTTCAAATCCCGGGCTGCTTTTTAAGACAACAGAACCCCCGATCGGGTGACTAATTCTAAACTAAATCGGTAGCCCAAACCTCCTTTTAGTCTCCTCTTACGATAGGCAGAGGTTACCGTATCCCTATTCGTCGCCCATCAGTACAGGGTCCAACGAGCTACGTTAACTACACTATTTATGGAACATCACAGATGAAGATAGTATTTGACTCTAATAAGGCATCTCACCGCCATCGCTGACGAAATAAATTATTGTACTATGATTGTTTCACTATTGCGGTGTGAAATTTTCAGCAGGCCAAGGGAATTGTCACGTCGTTAAGCACCAAAGGAAAAGTAAACGCCTAAAATTGATCACTCATTATTAAACTTTAAAAGCGTTTATATCATAAAACAAATTAATATTTATTTTCTTTTCAAAGACTTCAAAGATAGGCATACATTATTTTTTTGCTAAATTTCTACTTATACATAATTTCTTGCCTATAAAGTAGAAAATACCTGCTAAGATTTAAGCAAAACTGTAGAAATCGGTGACGTTTTATTTTATATTTTTTTATAATTAATTAGTGACCCAGTCTTCAGGCCCGGGGGGTCACATACTCGTAATTCATTCAGTGCATACTCCAAATCTAATAAGACGAATACCATTTGATCAAGACTATGTCGTACCTTTGATTTTGTCACACGATGCTTCAATATGGTCATTACTTCAGTCCTTGTATAACAACCCACAAACAAACAAAAATACAGTTACACCACAGTAGACATACCTACAGTTTATGATATTAAAGTGCACAAGGAGCGGTTTTAGTCGTTAGTATATTTAATAAACCAAAAGAATTAAATATGTTTTGGAACAAATTTAATAAACATATCCAGATCCGGGAATACGAGTATCTGATCACAAATAATTTCTCCGTCGGGAATCGAACCGCACCCATGGGTGGTCGGTAGCATTAAGTGGGTACCTTCGCTTACCTTGAGTAACGAGGTGATCGAAATAATATATAATTTATTTTACATTTGGTGTAATAACACTGTTAACCAAATAAATATTTGTACAGTATAGTACTATTTAAATTATGCGCTTCGGCTTTACACTTTATATTTTTATTATTAAATTAGCTGACCTTATCTAAATGATTAATAATGTAATAACAACTTTATATAGATATATCTTTAAAATACATTCGGATTTCCGAAGCTTGACAAATATACCCGAAGCGCATAATTTAAATAGTACCTAATACTGTACCTACTTATGTACTACATATTTACAAAACAGTTAAACAGTGAGTTGGAAACAAATGTTTTCTCAAATTATTCAAATTTTCTACAAAAGAAACTTTAGTGACTGAATATGCTGTCGGTGGAAATAAATTAGGTATACACATGAGGTATAATTATTAGCCTTGGGGCATTGGCACACGAATTACCTTAAGGTTTCTTTAATACAAATGTATGTTATTACATTTGTTCTTTCTATTGCAAAAAATAATTCTACATTGAAAACTGAATTTGAATTTATTGTTTGAAAAATAATATCTTCACGCCTGAATAGCAGAAGTGTTAGGCAGAGGTACAAACACGCCCACGACTAGCCGAAGACTGAGTCATGCTATGCTCTCTTATTGAAAACCGTACAGACCTTTTTTTAGTTTACCATCTATTGGACGACTATAAAACAATTTAGTATCATTTGGCTTTAGTGTAACCATTAAAAAAAATTTAATACAAATAAAAAACATTTATTTGTGGAAATAATTTAAACATTTTAAGAAAGAGTTGGAACTGTTTGTCCTAAATGTCAAAATGCTGGTTATATATTTGGCAACATCGTAAAAATTTATAGGCAATAGTTGAAAAATGTCTGCTGTGGTTTGAATATTTGAATTACAACGGTACAATAATTTTCTCCACAATTGTATTTATCTGAAATTTGGTGTTTTGAATACTTGTGATTCCTCAAGAACAATATAATTGCTTGGCGTAGAGTTGAATTATTCTCCGTCATAGCATTTACTTAGTAGCGTGTATCGAGCTTTTTTATTTTTTGAGACAGGACTCCATAAATTTCGAGACAGGACTCATTATTTCATTATTGTTAGCTCTTGGTGTTTGTTATTGGCTGATATTGTTATAGATTTAGTGTTGTGTTATTAGTTAGTTTACTTCCTAACTTTAAGAAATGTCGACTACTGTATGCTGCGTATTTGGCTATTTAAAAAAGAATATCGTGGCCAAGAAAGCATTTCAAACAAGATTGCAGGCAGCTAAAAAAATTGTAAGAGAGAACGCAATTGATATAGTCACGCAAAAAATGACTAAAAACCTACGACTAGCCGAAGACACTAAGTCCAAATTTCTAAAACATAGAAGAACTTTTGTTTGTATTGTGAATGTAGCTGTTTTCACATATTTTTTTCCTTGAACTTTCTCCTAAAAATGTATACATGTCATTTAACGATTTTATTGCTTATGCATAAGAAGCTCGCATTGCCAGGTCCTCTCATACTGTGTCTTTAAAAAGTAGCAAAAACGCCTGGACTTAACCATAGCAACATAAAAATCGCATGTGTTCAAACCCCATGTATGAAGTTATCATAATCTTGATTATGAATTTAAATGTGAACTAATAAACTTGGTTTTTATAGTTTTTTATTTTATTTGTTTTACCTTATATTTTACAATGATTTGACTGCAGGTATTGTAGTGTAAAAATCCTGTGGCTTTTTGGTAAAGTTGTTCTAAAACAGTAAATTATAAATTTCGTGCTATGAAATTATAAAAAGACGAATTAGTTTTATTTTCAGCTGAAGCTAAATATTTGTAATAAGTAGACTAAAAATATTTGACTTCAGCAATGAAAAATAATTATAAAAGAACAATAATTAACAAGAAGCTACATGTGTATGTTTATTTAGATGAGTTTCCTAGCTGAACACTAGATGGCGCTGAATACAGTGGACAAGTTTTGAAAGAAAGAGAAGCATCTATTTATAAATGTACATATTAATCTATGGACTGAGTCCCACAAATCACAATGAGTGGCAAATCTTTCGCCAACTATACATCTATCTAATCACGGGCAACGTAGTTTTTATTAAGTAGAAAATTGAAAAGACGTTTTCTTTTTGTTGTCCGACGGCCGATCCGGAGATCCAACTCAGGACCTCATGAAGTCAAGTCTAACACCGGACCACTAGACCACATGAGACGATCATATTTTATGATGGAGCGTATGATATACAGTCGTAGTCAACTAATTAGGGACACTCTTTGGTTAGGTAACCTAACACGAAGTATTTGGGACAGACGAAAGAGTTGGAGTCTCAGCGAGGACCGTTCGACACGTCTGGCAGAAGCAGGGTTGTTCGGAAGAGTGGCTCGCAAAGTACCGTTGTTGAAGAAAGAACATAGAAATGCTCGTTTGGCGTTTGCACGTAAATATAGACATTGGACCTACGCTCAATGGCAACATGTATTATTCTCTGACGAGACCAAGGTTAATTTGATTTTTTCAGATGGAAGGCAATACCTACGACGTCCAGTAAAAGCGGAAATGAATCCAAGATTCACAAAAAAGCAGGTGAAACATGGCGGTGGAAACATTAAAATGTGGGGTTCATTTTCTGGACGTGGAGTGGGATCTGTGAGGAAAGTTCAGGGTAACTTAGACCAACATCAATACAAGGCAATATTGGAGGAAACGATGCTTCCCTATGCTGAGGAGCATCTCCATATTATATGGACGTTTCAGTATGATAACGACCCGAAACATACCGACCGTTCAGTCAAGTCGTTTCTAACCAGTCAGTCAGTATCGGTGCTAGATTGGCCAGCAAATAGCCCGGACCTTAACCCAATCGAGTACCTTTGGCAAGAAATCAAGAAAAAAGTAGCCACGTACCACAACTTTAGATGAACTTAATGAAGCTTTTTGTGAGGCATGGGCAGACATTCCTGTCGAAACATGGCAGAAACTGATAATGTCTATGCGACATCGGTTTCAAGCGGTAATTACTAACAAAGGTTTTGCTACAGGGTACTGATTTTACACGTAATAAAATGGAGCTGTTAAAGATATTATAATACTGCAGATTATTAGTTTTGTTTAACTCTATTTTTCATTATAGTTTACTGTCCTTAATTAAATGTCTAGCTACAGAATTATACCTTAAAATTGAATACATGTTCAACCTTTGATATTAAATACTTTTTTTCTATTTATTGAAGTTATACTTACTTCTTTTGGCGCGTTAGGAAATAATGATGAGGGTAAATTTTTACGATGCGCGCGCACACCGTCACGAAAAACCGACATGATGAAGTTAGCTATAGATAACATTTTAGTTTTTAAAAAGATTTTTATCTTATTACGCCGAAAAAGTATAACTTCTACAAATTTCCACTCCCTATTTAAGGGATGGGGGAAATATTTTTTTTGAAAAGTAAATTAAAATGAAAAGTAGTCTTTGTCACTCTCCAGCACGTCAACTATCTTCACACCAATCCGTTTCTCCGTTTTGACGAAAAAGTCGGACATTGGTTTATACAAGTGGTGAAATCTAAAATACTTTTCATGTAGCGAAGACGTCAGGTTTCTAACAAAATATCCGCTTCGAAATCGGCCAAATTTAGGTCGCGATGTAGGTCCACGTTGCGTACGTACGACGGACAACCGGTGGCAGTAAGCATGAACCTATTTTGGACTCAAGTATCTTCACGCCCATATCACCGAAGGGGAAGGCAGAGGCACAACCAGGGCATCCACGACTGGCCGAAGCCACTAAGTCCCACAATGTGATAGATGGCAAGCCTATCGACAACCGGGCACATATCCAACGCCGAGCAACTTATTTTTTATTAGAAAAAACACATTTTCTTTTTGTTGCCCGACTCGGGACCGCATGAAGTCAAGTCTAACACTTGGACCGCTAGACCACAGACTACTTGTAGCATTTTAAGGTGGGTCGGGTACGTATGTGCGAAGGCTACACTTGCGTATGCTAAGGTTGGCCTAACACACCAAGGTTGACTTTGTAAAGTGTCACTTTATTACGAAGTGTCATTTTACTATTTTTATTGATTAGGTAGAAGAGACGGCTAAGTACGAACCTAGCTCTGTTTGTGACACGTGATATGTGCGGTTTGAACGACATATGACTGTCTAGAATGATCCCTAGGCATTTTGTTGATTTTTCCCAGGGGATTATTCTATCTAACATATTGATGGTACCCGGATTTCGATAGGGTCTCATCCGTACGCAGTGTCTAGTACTCCGATTAGAGGATCGCTGCACTTTTATCGGGGTTTACTTCTATACGCAACTTCCTGAACCAGGCGCCTAGGAGGGTGGACGCGTGACGAAGGGTATGTAAGATAACATTCGTGTTCACACGTCTATGCAATCAATGGCTGAAATCCAAAATTATGGCTTTGAACTGTTACCACATCCGCCTCATTACCTGGACAGCGCCAGACTTCTTTCTATTCCCTTACCTAAAAAAGCATTTGAGAGGTCAAAAGAAGCAGTAGACGCATATTTTGAATCATTTTTTCAACGGTTCAGTGGCAAAAGTGCATCGAGCTTGATGATTATGTTTAAAAATATATCTGATTTAGTATATATATTTTCTTGGTTTGGCCGAATACTTTACAACTACCCTCGTATCTAGGTAGGTGAATACTGTATCATCCGATTTTTTCTTCCTTTTTTTATAAATTGCCTTCCACTATAGAAACAATTTGAAAGACGTATTAACGTCTAAATAAAATCTATTACAGTAATAAAATTTTATTAACTAGATTTACATATCTCCCTCATCAGAGTCTTCAATATCAGCTAGTGCCTGCTTCGCCAAGGTCTCAGCTTCTGATGCCAAGTTGCGTGGTACCATTTCGTGGCGACCATTTGTGTCCTTGGAGACCCACGACATCTCCAATTCAAATTGTTTGTCTTTAAGTTCATCATGAACAAGGTAAACACTGAAATGTACGGAATTAAAATTTAAATTATTTACGATATAGTTTCTTAATAAGGGAGCTTAACAACCTTATGGTGCGCTTGTAAAATAACTTAGTATATTCATAAGGTACGTCCACACCCGTGCGCTTTCATTCGTCCTTGTTATTTCAATTGTTCATTTTGCGTGGAATTTTTTTGTTCAGTGTCTCAGAGCATAGCACTTGATGTCAGATGAATAAACAATATAGATATAGAAGATGAATAAAAGAATACAGCCTAGGCGGATGCGTCTTTGACTAATACGCATGCATTTTACCGTCTTTGATCTTCAAGAGTTTAATATAGCAAAATGATTTATTGTTTAAAGAAAATAAGTAACACAAGCTTTTTCACAAAGCCACGTTTTGAATAGTCCGCCTCCTTACCAGGCAGTTTGTAACAAGGAGTAAAGGTTAGGTTGGGTAATATAGATAGAGAAGATGTCAGTGTCTCAGAGCATAGCACTTGATGTCAGATGAATAAACAATATAGATATAGAAGATGAATAAAAGAATACAGCCTAGGCGGATATATGCATGAGTCTTAGACTAATACGCATGCATTTTACAGTCTTTGGTCTTTAAGCAATATAGCAAAATATTTTATTGTTTAAAGAAAATAAGCCACATAAGCTTTTTCACAAAGCCACGTTTCAAATAGTCCGCCTCCTTACCAGGCAGTTTGTAAGAAGGAGCAAAGGTTACAGGTCATTACCAACAAGACCTTTGGTTATTGGACTGCTGTGCAGCAACTTGCCTGGGAAAGGTCCACCACCTTACCTATTCCTGCCGCCTTAAGGACTCTGTCATGTTTGGGTCCAGAGGGTAGGGTAGCTGGTAGAATTGAAAAATAGGCCCATGGTGTATATAAGCTAGTTATCTCTTACCATCAGGAGCATCAAGTGCTTGTTCACTGACCTTTCACATAAAAAAGGCAACTATTCAACTTATGTCTGTACTTTTAAACCCACAAAGCTTATAATAATATAATCTTTGCTTTCGCCGTTGCGTTCATAAAATGCATGGAATATTGTATGCTAACCCACTAAGATGGAGCAGCATACTCTGTGGTTGTTACTTGTTCTAGGTTTTGAGAGTCCGCTATTATATATTAATGTTCTTTATTTGTTGAGGCGTGTGTTCTAAAGACCCAAGATGTACATGAAAATGCACTGGTGTAGACCTTCTACAGATTGCTAGAATACTCAAAGTGCTCAGTAGAATTGTCACAACTCAAACCACGATACTTTTTCCAGACATTTCATGTCAATAAAATGACTTCCATATGAGGCTTAAGATCTAAGCCTCAGGGTAATACCAATGTTCCAGTAACATTTTTGGCTAGAACAATTAGACTATGTATAACTTTTACCACCAAACTTAAGCCATCTTTATAATAAATATAGGTGTCAATTATAAAGTATAGGAGTAAATTTAAGTTGATATTATAGTCTGTATCTCATTGTAACAGTGACTATCCGATATACACACTCATACATATTTTCACACCAAGTACCATACGCGACAGGGAGAGAGTATAGAGTGCCAAGTGTCATCCGTTATAGAAAGTATGCTCCTTTCTTGAAGTTCCTACATAATATTTTAGAGAAACCGATAATTAGTTAACAATGGTGGAATGTGAGGCAGAAAATGTCTATGAAATCAAGTAGATGAATTCCATTGGTCAAGATGTACTAAACTCTTCATGAACACTTCTCCTTGAATTGAATACTTGAACACTTGTGTACTTTAACTAAACAAAGTTGTGGAAAACAACCTAAATTGACTAAATGAAGTCATTATGTGTACAAAATTTAAACAACTTGCATCAGTCATGCAAACCAGGTCAATATAAAAGACATAATAAACTTACATTCGTGCAGCTTCTTTAATGAGATCTTTCACAGATAAGTCAGCCAATTTTAATTTTTCAATTTCAGTTTTAGCAGCTTGCTTAGCTTTTCCAACAGCACATCCAAAGTATGACTGAAATAATGAACAAAATACATATAAATATTTTTAACATAATATGAACCCAAATTAACCAAAGACACTTAATGTAAGCAAGCATTATTGATTTATAGATGAATAAAACTAACACCTTTACAAATACCTAATTAAATTTCATAAATACCTAAGCATACAAATAGAAGGTAAACCTATAGGGAATAGAACCTGATCCTTGTGATTTTGACTTTACTGTATATACCTACTCCTCAAACAATATGATGGAAACATATTTCTTTATTTATAAAATACACACATAACGACGTGAAATTACATTTTTCAATCAAAATAAAAGAAAGAAATAATCTGGTTTGTAACTGTTTGCCTTGAAAACCAAGTTTGAGGATGGCTTAAACTTGAAACTAATTAAACTGAACTGTCTGTGCTTTACTCCTTTCTGTTCCCAAAAGCCGTTTTGTTTAACATGTCTTGGCACAGGTAATATTTACGGATAATAAAGGCAGTGTGGACATGGCAATATGTAAAAAGCAGACAAGTAGAGATATATAGATAGATAATTTGACTCTTGTTTCAAGCATTTAAAAGTTAGACATTGTTGCAAACAAGTTATTTATGGCTCAGAAAAAGTAATTTTTATCTCACATCAATCAAAGGATCTATGGCAGGCAGAAGTTAAAAACAAACATGATTGGTGTTGTTATGCTTATTACTAGAAGTCATTCCACAAATAATTTGTTTACTATATGACATTAAAATGTGAATATCATTGTTAATTGAACACAAATCAATGACTAAATTAACAAAAACTATGCATTTTGCACACAGTTTTAGACCTAAAAGGCTGTGTCAATAAGTCCTGTAGAAACATTTTTAACTATTTATATGGAATACTCACAATATATTTTTCTTTTATTTGTCAATATTAGTTATAAGTTTCCTGCGGGAGACTTATCGACTGCATGTGAATAACTAAGAACCATTTAATTAGCTTGTTTATTCATACTTACAAATGACACTCCACTTGGTTCCAACATGTACATTTGTGGTCCTTCATGTTCAGACCAAGTTCCCATGATTACCGAGCATCCATAGGGGCGTACGGCACTATATAATGTGTAAGCATGCATGTACATAGATACCCTTTCATTTAAATATTTCAATGGCACTGGAATACCATATTGGGACCTGTAGTTAGAAGCTTCAGATTTTGCTGTTTCAACAATTTGCCTTGCATCAGAAATAAGACCAGCAACAGCCTGAAATTGGAAAGTTGATCTCATAAATATTATTACTGAATAAATGACTTGTATTCAAAATAAATGAATTGTACCAAAACAAAAAGATATATAAACAAATACTAGACATAGATATAAAATTATATAGTAGTATTTTTTTTACAAACCTTTGTGGTTTTTAAATGCTACTTCAACTTAATATTGTATTCTGTATTTAGTCAGTAAACAAATTAAAAAATATATATTTGACCAGATTACAACAAATTTGAATCTAACACCAAAATAAGCAAATTACAATATTCCTGTTTTATTGTCAAGATACATATACATAGAAATACTGATTCAGATACCAGAATAATTTTAATAAGCACCCAAATCGCCTTTGTGGTCTAGCGGTTCAGGTGATGGACTTGACTGCATGAGGTCCCGGGTTCGAATCCCGGGTCGGGCAACAAAAAGAAAATTTGGGTTTTCCAATTTTCTAATAAAAAAAAAATGTTGTCCGGGATTGGATATGTGCCTGATTGGCGATAGGCTTGTCACCTATCACATTGTGGGACTTAGTGTCTTCGGCTAGTCGTGGATGCCCTGGTTGTGCCTCTGCCTACTTCTTCGAGGATATGGGCGTGAAGATACTTTAAACCCCCAAACATAAAAATAAAGACATATTCATCACACAAATATCTACGCCAGTTGGGAATCTTTAGCCTTGCAGTTAAGCGTGTATGCTAATTGCTAATCTCTCAACCAATAAGGCTGTCTGAAATAGATAAAATAACAAAACAAAAACAATATTTTGAAATAAATAATATTTAAAAGAAAAAACTACAAATTAAAGATAGTAAAATTTAATGAAAAAGTATGACCGTGAGACACCACACTGTGTGTAATTCAATTTTAACCAAATTTTCCACACTTTTATTATATTTTATCATCTGTACCTAAAAGAAAAGATGTGGTACTTATAACCTGATTAGACAACAAAGTGTTATGTGCATTAAAATTGCTTAAAAGCAGGATAAGCTGTACTGCAGCTTTAGCAATATATTTCAACATCTTACGCAAATAGGTACAAATAACTGGACACTAACTGTAACTAAATGTAGGAGTGCAATTAAGTTTATATAATAGTCTCATTAGTCTTTATTACATCACATTATAATAAAGACTATAACAAGAGGTTGAACCTTGGCGAACTTTACTCAGTGTTTATTAATAAAACGGTAACCATGTTATTAATAAACACGGAGTAAAATACTCCGAGATTTAACCTAGTATTCTAGTCTTCATTATGTGATACAGACTAAAATATCAACTTAATTTTAAACTTACGTAAGTCCTTGTTTATTAATAAGATGGTAAAGGTTAACATATTACAATATAAAACCTATCAATTTCTTTTTGGTAAAGGAATGTAAACAAACAGATGGATTTCCAGATGTAAACTCCAAATATATTAATGGTGTGTTGCCTTAATAGGCCTAATTTCACCAGTTATTCTACTCTTCGAAACATTACAGACAAAGACAAGTAATGACAAATATGTCATTATATTATATTATATTGCTAATAAGCAAAAATAGGTTTGGGTAGTGAAATTAAAGTTACTATTGCAAAACTTTATCAGCTCCTCAGAATGCACTGAAATAATTCAAGTAATTATATCTATATTTTTATATATACTACTAATGAGTCATGGTAATCAGTAGCAGTAGTTGTGTAGGATGGTCATTCTACTAATAAGACAATACTTTGTTTTGCAAAACATTTTATTTATCACTGTGAGCTGTGCTTGTATCTTCTTCAGTGTGGAATTTAACAAAATTATATCCTATTAATATTATAAATCCGAAAGTTTGTGTTGGTTTGTTTGTTACTCCTTCACGCAAAAACTGCTGAACCGATTTTCATGAAATTTGTTACACACATAGACAATAACTTGGATCAACACATAGGATAGTTTTAATAAGGAAAAATTCCTGTGGGACAACATCTCTTTTAGTTATTAAGTGGCCTAAGTTACTCCTTACTACATTAAGTACCTGGCAGTGAAAATGCTGATCAGCTGTTTTAGAGATTATCCGGAACAAACAGATAAATGGACATACAGGCAGACGGACAAAAACTGTAAATATGATAGCTTGGAATATGTTATACATACAGTGCATTTTTATGCATGTAATAAAAAGTGGTTATTTTAACATTACAAACAGACACTCCAATTTTATTGACTTGTATATGTTATAGATTTGTTATTTTCATTTTATTTACTTTTACATAAACCAAGTAATTTGATTATTTCACTTAGCATAGGATTGTTACTTCAACATTACAAAACCTCTTTTAACAAAAAGAAACTTAGTTTAAAAAAAATAATTTTGAGGTCTGTAACTTACCATGCCTACATGGGTATCCACGTGGAAAATCCTTTTATTAGCACCAGGTTCGTAGAGTTTGGATGTCACAAGCTTTTCAACCGCAAATACTACACCATCCTTGCCTCTTAGGCCAATTACTGTCCCTGAGTTCTCCACAGCTTTTGCAGCATACTCCACTTGGAAAACGCGTCCATCAGGTGAAAATTGAGATGCTGAGAGATCATACTGTAATAAAAACACTTTAAACATGAGAGTGCAATTTTGTTCTTATAACCTAAATGTGTTGTGACATTTCATCAATGAATCAACATGCACGTATAAAAATCAAATAATTGATACTAGGAGATCATAGTATATCTCAAAAACTCTTTTGAGGTATGGATTTTAAAATAGAAATAATACTTACACCGGTCCCAATTGAACTCATTATTGTGTTTTCTTATAATAGAGCTAACTTTTTGTATGGAGTGCGTTTATATTAATGTAATTTTTGACAAAGATTTAAAATAAAATCTTAAAAATTTAATTTAAAACTTTCGGTAAACTATCTTCACGAAATAAAAAAAAACAGAGCGGCGAATTTACGGCAGTGACAAACAACTTTTCGATAAACAATGACATTGACATAAATTGTCAGTTTATACGATTCTGTGCCATCGTTCACAGAGTTAAAATCTTCAGATTGTTGTCTCTAATTCACAGATTAGTATATTATATGTACTAATAGTCTCTTGTGCCTAGAAATCAATTGTTTTTTTATTCTTGTTCAGTATGCTAATTGCAAGTTTTTGAAATGATTTATTATGCTATCGCATTTACGTTTATATACCTAAGTGTACGGAGTTATTGTCAGCGCCTCTAGTGAATAGTCGAAACAACAAAATAATTCCATGTGTTTGGATCGTCCAAACGCAAACGGTAATTTTTGCAGTAGTAAAGTAAACTCGAACTCAGCACACAGTTGTATATTACCTAGTATTAAACCAGGTAACAAAATAATATGATGTTTGTATGTTTTACATTAATATATTTTGTAAGACTGATTGACAATTATATTTACGTCTTTTTTTAAAGTGTTTAATTTTATTTAATTACATCCATCCAAAAAGAAGAAGAAGACTTTTAGTTTGACATTGGTGGTGATTCTGCTGTTCACAAACTAAACTTATTTAAGATGCATGCTATCTTTCTCAAATGAAACAAAAACAAAAGAGATGGAACAGTTTAGACGTGTCAGATTAGTGCGGACATGTCTAATCGTGATGTTTTTAATCAACGTTTTCCGAGTAATAGATTAAACGTCTGTAGAAATGACGTGTACGGTCTAATTTGACAGCACTAAAAGTGTCCTGTCTCCTTCTGTTACTTTAGTTAAAAGAAGACAGGGATAACTTAAAATTAGTTTAGTGAATGCGCAACAAAATTACCACCATTGTCATTGGTCTATAGATTGTTTAGAAGCTTTGACTAATAGCAAATGCTAACGCTAGTGCAAAAAACTGGACACAGAAAGAAAAAGATAGAAGCATAATATAGCATAACTTTAATGAGGGGAGTCAGTTTGGCGCAACTTTCATATAAAAAAATATAAAAAATAAGTTTGGTATGTTTTTTATTCGCCCAAGTCATATGACACTAGTCGCCTTATATCTGAATGCCTTTAGCCTTACTTTGAAATTGTACGGGTTATAATTTTTCAAGTAAACTTTATACAAATTCGGGTTTGCTATGTATCTATCGAAGTCTCGCCTCTTATTACGTAGTATTTATATACTCTTTGAGGGGAGTTTTGGCGCCATCGAGAGAAAAGATCGTCGAAGTTTTTTCATAATTATTGAATTTCGTGTTCATATTGAGTGAAATTAGTCAATTTTGGTGGCATTTTGTACAATCTTTTTCAGTGAAAGTGCGCAAATGAAATAATCATGAAGAAATGAGCGTATCGTGTATTTCCTCATTGCCGCCAAATCTCATTACATGAGCTTGAGTAAACAGGCCACCGCTTCACCCAAGAGCCTGACATGACTTTCTGACGATTTATGACTGATGACTAATTAAAATTAATTGAAATGGATACAAAATTAGATGCAAATTTCTACTTGACTAATGGCTTAATACTAACGTGAAGGCCAAAACTTAAAGAAAGAAGAAGAACTCTAATGAGATAGACTATCTATAAGTTTCTTATTTTGTAGGTTTAAATTAAGTGATCTTTTTTTTCTTGACTTAGTTAATCATAGATTGCAAAGGAAAAAAATATACATTCTCTTAAAATTTAATTTGAAAAGAGACATCTGTTTGTCATTACAGACAAATGGTTAGGTTAGGTTAGATTTACATTGCTCCAAAATAAGTATTAGTTTGAAAAAAATTTAATAGATGGCACTTATAACTAAAATATTTACGAAAAGGCTGAAATATTAAAATCTAATGTTAGTTTTAAAATGAAATATAATGTTACTGTCTAATTTAATTTACATATTTTCATATTCAATAACGAACATAGTAAGTATTTTATAGAATAATAACTTAATTATAATAAATAAACTGTTATGTTAAATTGTTAAATTAAAAAAAAAATAGGTACCTAGGTAGGTAACACAAAACTGACATTTACTTTATTAATTTTAGTCTTCTACAATTAGGTACCAGCGGCGTTCCCTCTCAGTGATCGTAGGAGAGGACCTCTCGCTGCCGAGAGTAGTCAACGCCATGCTCGGTAGTGACAGGTCCTGGCAGGCGGTGGTATCCTTTTGCGAAGACGTAATGACACAAAAGGAGACTGTGGAGCGGGCCCAGGTGGACGATCCCAACTCAGGCTCGCTGCGACGCAGGCGGACCGGGGGCGCGAGAAAGCGGTTCATCCGCCTTTAAAGTGCTTCCGATGCGGGGCTGCCGGGGGGAGTCGGGGGACTTCCTTTGGCCAGCACGGCCTCGCACGCCTGGGGGCGACACTAATAGCCGGAATCGCTCCTCTTTCAGCGCGGGAGGAGGCCCGGTGAGGACCGGGCCGTAGCCGCGGAGCGAGATGGTGAATGCCAACGCGACCCCATCTCGCTCTTTGCCGGGCATCGTGTGGTTT
>NJDC01001254.1:42186-56079 GCA_002245475.1 Calephelis virginiensis
TAATTAAATGTGATATCAGCACTTTAATTACCTACAGGGTTACATCTGCAGCGAGCACGCCTGCAAATGTAATCCATACTTATAAAATAACATGTCTGTGTCTGATTAATTCATCATCGCCGAGCAAAAACTGTTAGAATTACAATTAATTACATTAATAAATTACAATTACATAAAATTTGGTGAGTAGGTTCGTTTTATAGAGTCGACACCCACTAAGAACGGAATTTTTGAAATAGGGGTTGAAAGTTTGAACATGATCTGTCATTTTTTAAGTTGGAAACATGAAACTTTTTTTTTGGGCTGAATATAAAAAATGATGAGATATAATATTGGATTTAAGCGTTTCTGGAAATTCTACCCCTTAAAAGGGTTGAAAGTTTGTATGAAAGTCCTTATTAATGGGATGGGATCAGTAAATATATTGACTGCCACGCCAGCAAAGCCGCGGGTAGCAGCTAGTGGTAATATACTTATTTTCAATTAAGTATTTAAAAAACAGTAACTTAGTTTTAGAAAAAAACCCAGCACATTTAATTTAAAGGGTTTATTGGGATTACTCACATGTTTTTCTGTAAAACTAATGAACTAACTAAAACTAATGTAGATAATTCCTTCCAGTGTGTGTTTTTTATGAAAGTTTACGGTTTTGTTATTGAGCCCAATTTATTTAATGGTGTTTCGGCTCGGTTCTATGAACAGTTTTGTGAACTATAAGTGCACATATAAAAATATTGCTATTATTCATTTTCAAAGATCTAATATTCGACATAATATTTAGGACGTACCTATATCGCGTTTTAAGTAACAGTTTCGTATAGCAAATGTCGACATAGTGACTGATTCAAAGATAATTGACGTCTCTGAATGCTATAGTATGTTAACTTCTGTGTTATATTCAAATTTGCTAGTTACTTTCACCACTATAATGTAATTAAAGGTTCGACCTAACCCCACGCTATCACTACATACTTACTTAGTATAAAACAAAGTAGCTTCCTGTGTCCCTATGTCCCTATGTCCCTTTGTATGCTTAAATCTTTAAAACTATGCAACAGATTTTGATGCGGTTTTTTTAAATAGATAAAGTGATAAAAAAAGGTTTATATGTATGTTTTATACCCGTGCGAAGCCGGGGCGGGCCTCTAGTATGATATAATGTGAAAATCACGAAAGCTTAAAAGGAAAACGAGATGAATATAAAGTCTTACATAAAACTTTCAAGGTCTCAAGTGTCATTTGTATTTCGTAATAATAAAGTTCTCAGGTTTTCGGCATTTATGGCGCGGATGGCGAAAACACGTAAACAGAGAACGCTCATAAATTCTTTTGACATGGTAATCTGCTACTCGTTTTTCGGAACGGCTGTATTTTTCTCTATAAATATACTTATGTAATACCGGTATAGACCTTACAGTTTATCGTAATTCTCTTCATGGTTGCTTTTTAACCTTTTGTAAAATACCTATATGTACGAGCTTTACGCTATGATAACCGGTTTGAGGTTTGTATAGTTATTACCTAAATAAACATTTATATTTTCGTTTTATTAAACCCTTTTTATAAGTTATTACTTACTACACTAGTTATAAATGTATATGGTTATAGTGGATAGAGTTAAATTTATTTCCATTTTGTTTGTATACGTTAAATATTTTTTCTATAAATATCAAGATATTTGCATATCCCAATGTGGGTAGAACATGTTGGAATGCTAAAATAATTTTGTACTAACAACTTTTTAACACACATTTTTTGAACAAAACACTTTTAAATTAACATTGTGTTACTTTTAGTATTATGTATGTATTCTCAGATATGTATAAAAGTTTAAATATGTTTGTTATGCAAGTGTATGTATTTATGTATGCACGTTTAATGGTTTATTATTCACCTATTTTTTTATGCATATCATTTGTATTTATCATGTGTTTGATGTATATAACATGTTTATGTATATTATGTATAAATAGTTATCAATTTTAAATACTTAATTAATTTATTGTGCACTGTAACTCTACCATTTATTTTATCAGCTCCTTTTTAGATGAGCTGAAAGAAATCTCTGTATCTGAGATAAGCTGACCTTTTGTACAAGTATTTTAATTTTAAAGTTTATGTAAGTTTTTTTTGTTTGCAATAAATGATTAATTAAATGAATTCGTGCCCATTTGGCTTTTTGAAACTAAATTGACGTACATTTAAATGTGTCAAAGCGGCCATCTTAGCGTGCTGCTAGTATACCTAGCTAACAAGTTATACTAGCACATACTAAAAACATTTATCCAGGTAATTGGAGCAAGGGTTTTCAAATTTTTACGACAGTGAAACATCTAATAAGTATGCACCATCTCTGATGACATGATTAAAGCATAACAAATCATATCCGTCAATTCATATTTGAACAAAAATTCTTGCAAGAAATATAATTATCAGTCAAAAAATTTGGAATGAAAAAAAGAAATGGTTTCACTATTTCCTTTTTCGTTAATTCTCTATAACAATAAAGTTATCATAGAAAGAGAATTTGCATATCATAATTCATCAATTTTTCCACTTCCTCTTGACTTGATCTCGATCATGTGGAAATCTTCATGTGGTGATAAAATACGGCCTTTAAAGTTGAAGTAAAACGTTATAAATCTTTGGAAACACCGAAACTGGATATCTGAAACCATTATAAACATAAATGACGGTACTTTTCGACTTGATATTGCGAACTAAAAGAGGATCGCATTAGTTAAAAATTAAAAAGATTAAGAAAGTTCATAGCTAGGGAGGACAATTTTGTATAAACGATCAAATTTACTAGTCAGTGGGCGTGCTAAGTTAGCGTTCCACTCAAACTCCGTCCTTTCCTTTTGATATTTAAGTGTTGTTAAAATTATTCTGAAAGCTTAAACGTTACAAAATATCTTTCCAATTTAAACGAAAAGTTTTTGACTTGGGACTGTTTTCTTAAAAGGATCATGTTGAAATTATGCGTTTTATATTTATCTTTTGCAATCTCTGTCGTTAGCATGTTGTGAAATGGCAGCCTAGCTGGTTTCCGCAGGTTCGTTTGCATATTTTCGCCCGTATTTAGTTTTTCCAAGGAACTCGTTGAGAAATTGGAGTAGAAAGAACCCTACAACTTTTTTCCGGTTGTGAAAAAGAAAGCTACATATGTAAAATAAACAAACAAACACTAAATTAGTTAGAATTCAATTTAATTAACAGTGAAATACTTCTATTTTAGGTTCGATTTAATGAGAAAGTGTTAAGTTTGAGTCGAAAATAAATGCAAATTTGCTTCTTATTTAAAGTAATTGTTGATGGTAATTTTTAATGTCAATTAAACAAAACATATCAAATAATTGATAAAAAGGCATTACTTTGCGGAAATCCATACCTACTTAAATCCAAATAAAGTTATTTAATTTGCAATTTCGTGCCAAAAAAATGTATACGTATTATGGCGTGACAAAACAGGCAAAATAGTTCGCTATGAATGAATCGGACTTACCGGAAGCCAAAACCCAAAATATATCCAGTTCCACACAACACACACTACTAAACTGTTTTATTAGCACCATAAACTACACACACTACTAAAAACTCAACGTACGATACGCTTCGTAACCGAAGCATCATCAGGAGAATTCGACTGCACTCCACGAAGGTCGAGCAGATACTGTATCTATGTATCAAAATTGCAAATTAAATAACTTTATAGCCGAAGAAACTAACTAAGTCCCACAATGTGATAGGTGGTACAAGCCTATAGCCAGCCAGGCACATATCCAATCCCGAGCTACGTTTTTTTATAAGAAAATTGAAAAAAATCACACTTTACTTTTGTTGCCTGACTCAGAAGTCGAACCCGGGACCTCATGTTAAACACCTGGACTGCTAGACCACAAAAGCTCTAATTAAAAAGTCAAATTTTGCATTAAATAAAAGTAAAACCAATTTAAATATTGAATGAAAAAGTAAAAGCAATTTCAAAAGGGTTGAGAGTCGGTCGGAGCCAGAATTCGTCTACAATCTAGTATTCATAAGAACATTCACAAATCACGCAGTTACATAACCAATTCTTAGTCCTAGGACCAATTCAGTGAAGTTAGTACCAAGTTGCTTTCTATTATAAAATATTCTATTCATCCCCTTCTACAATGCACTTACTACAAATTTCAACAAGGAAAACCATTACATACAGACGTCGGAACGTTTTCGCCGCGTTGAAATGGAACACGGGGCCTAGGGAACAAAACTGTTACATTATGAATAGGTATACAGGTATACATAATACAATCTATATTCATTATAATCCATGTCCATAGTAATCTATACTAATATATATTTTGCTCTTTCACGGCAATCTGCTGAATCGGTTTTCATGAAATTTGATTCTCATATAGCTAAAGGTCGGAGTTTAAACATAGGTTATTTTTTTTCATATATCAACACAAAACGTACTATTCTATTACATGAAAGTTTGTATGAAAACCGTAACTATTCTGCGACGACAAAGTAGCGGGCAAGAACCTAGTTTATTACAATTGAAATACTATCTGTTACGCTTTTACGGCTAAGCCGCTGGACAGATTTCGAAGAAATTTGATAAGCTCGAAGTTAATGGTCGGAGTTCTAATATATGCTTCTTGAAAACCTAACCCTGAATAGGAAATTAAAGTTTTTATGTAATGTAAATGTAAATCTAAGACTAACGAAATCACGGGTAAACAATTAGTTTTTCATATTTGCAAGTCAAAGTGGCAGAAACTAGTCTAGGAAGTTGTGTTATTAGGGCAAACTAGTAACCATACACTCCAAACTGGAAATGCTATACACAACGTAGACAATTTATTTTGTGGCAGAAATGGTATCACAGTCAATTCGGGCCAATTGAGTTGTCACATTCGCCAGAAAAAAAATACTATAAGATAGCATAGAACTCAAATTTAAATTCAAATTCAAATTATTTTTATTTTGTAGGTAAGGCATCTTACACTTAAAACACGTCAATGTTACTTACCTAAATAAAGTTAATAAACTGTGTAACCATAGGAAGTATAACTAGAGATGGAGTCGATAAAAAGGGAATTAAAAAATTCACTTCATGACTTGAATTCTCAGTAGCTCAATTAACTAGAGCAGGCATCAACGAAAGACGAAAGAGAACTGGTTCATGTACTGTCTGAAATTAGTTTTTTTCTTTGACTAAAAATTTTAAAAAATAGTTTTAAACCTAATGCTTTAAAAGACGGCTTTCGAAAATGCATAAAAGTTGTTTATAAGATTGGATTTCCTGTTGGCGAGGGTTAAGCCGCGAAGTCGGCTTATAGTTATAACCAACTGGTTCCTACAGTCTGTTATTTGATAAATCATTACGGACATAATTGAAATTAGATTTTATCGTACCGCAATCAGTTTTAAAAATGATCCTTTACCGTTGATGACATGTTCTAGCTCACTATAACTTTAAGTCCTAGCGCGACATTATAGTCTGTGTGAAGTCCGCTTTACACATATTACCTATTCTCAATAAACATTTTCCTTATTTCCAAATATGTTCGGGGACCAAGCTGAGAAGGAAGACAGCATTAAAGAAAACTAGATACTGAATATTCGAGAATATCAAAGCAACTTGATTGTAAACACTCATATTTCGTACCACTACAGACTGCATTTTTATTTATCGCAATACAAATCAAAAGCAGCCGAGCGCAGAACTTTATAGCGGAAAAATAAAATGGTTAAATAGACGCAATGCTACTGAAAGAGGTGTTTTATTTACTTCTAAAATGTAAATAGTCTAAGAGCTGATGAATTTAGGAACTAACGTCTTAGACCATAAGTATAGCAATTAATTACTTATTGAAATGCTGATGGATAAAAATTTGGTTAGCTATTATTGGACACTTATCAATATTTAGTTTTATCCCTAAATACTTTAGTGATTTCTCACATACTACTATATTACGTTTTGATTAGTTCACGTAACAAACGAAAATGGTAGGGGAGCCCGAGATACTAAGTTTGCAGTTACCAAATAATAACAGCGGTATAGTGGACTCAGTGTTTTAGATTTTTTTTATTGAAAGGTCAGCGAAGAAGCACACGGCAAGAGTCAACCGTCGTCGTGTCTGTACACCTGAGGTGGATATGAAATGCCTATTGTGCAAGTCTAACTGCTACCCTACCCTCCAGACCGAAACATGACAGAGTCATTACGGCGGCAGAAATAGGTAAGACGATGGACACCTACACGAAAAAGTTACTTCACAGCACTCTACCCCTTTTTTTTGTTGGTAATTATCTATATTTTAACCTGTGCCCGTCTCTTACGAGCGCATTGGCAGAGAGGCAAATGGTCTATTCAACTTAGTCTCGGGCATGGGTAATTTGTATTTCTGACTCTTATACCCTCGTACTTCATACTCAAATCGTCAGAAAATTTAAACAAACATTCATCGACATGTAAGCCAACAGAATTTTAATGTGATATACTTAACTATTTTTTTAAGCCAAAGAAATTTGGAAAGACTACACGCCCTTTTTCTAGAGAGTTGTTAAATGATAGATGCGTTTCTTATCACCATAATCTGACGCGCTTAAGTAACTGTAAATATTCCGCCTTGGAATCCTCTACTATAACATTTAAACCTCTTATCTCGATACTAGCTTTTTTCGTGTTAAAGTTTCCAACGCAGACCATCTTTAATAATCAGTGTCCGAAAACACGCCGGATTTCTAATCTAGATCGTTTGATGTGGAATAGATAAACATATTGTCTTATAAAGCTTTTATATTTAACAATTCTCTGAGGATCTGTTTTGTTTGATTCTTTTCTATGACAGTTTGCTCATCCACATAGTTCAATATGCATTATATTTATTTAGCCGTTTTTCAACTGCGAGACACGGAATGTCTTTCTTACTTCACAAAATAAATTTTCTTTTTAGGCAGCATGAAGTCTTGAGTGTCAGAGCATCGTATGGTAACCATAGTCAATGACATCATTAATTGTATAAATGGTCTCGTAGAAACCATTCCTAGTTTATGTTAAATAATGGTTATTTTTTTCTTATTACACTTACGGTTTTAATGAGAAGCTGCTACTATATTCATATTTAAACAATTAAATAACTGTTTGACCGCGTATAAGTGATGTGTTTATTGGTTTGCTTATTTGCGGTAACTTTTTTTGTAAATAATCTTAGCACATGCTATTTGGGATAGATTTTGATGCTTACAGCATTTTTGGTTTGATCTTTACGTATAACATTTTTGCCTTGAAAGTCTATATTATTATCTTCTTATATATAAAAATCAATTGGTGTTCGTTAAACTCGCTAAAACTCGAGAACTACTGAACCGATTAGGCTAATTTTGCTTTTGTATTATTTGTTCAAGCCCAGAGAAGGTTTAAAAGATAAGAAAAAGGAAAACTAGGAAACTAGGAAAAACAACGATTTAAATTTTCCTACACGTTTCGCCGTGACAGATAATTTTTCAATAAAAATATGTTTCTTGCTCTTGTGATTAATTTAGTTTTAGGTTCATCAGGTAATATCGATTTTGTACTTGAGAGTTAATTATAATAATCTCTTTTTCGGTAACTGGTTGGATCGTAGTCATAAAAAGAACATAAGCTCTTCGTCTATAAGAGATTGTGAAAATCTGAGTTAAATTGTGGGTAAAACTGAAACCTGTCTTGGCTTCCTTCGGTTTTCTTGACGCTTAAACTTACTTTGGGACGCTAATCGGCTTATACATTTTCGTTGAGGCCATAGTACGAAATTTGTTTCTCCTTGAATTAAATACGAGCTGTTGCCCGCGATTTTGCCTGTATTCCGAAAGGGGTCACAGTTTATAAACGTCATCCAGACCCATACGATAATGGAGTAGATGTAACTAAATGAGCCTACATACGTTGTTTTGTCCTAACTATGAATAATTTTTTTATATGAACCTTTTCCAGGCAATAACTAACACGATAAATACGTTCACGCATGATGTAATGGTCACGAGAAATAGGAATTTATTTTTGTTAATAACTTAGTTTTGGGACCTATCATATTTTGTGGCTAATAGCCGCATTCAAAGACGTCAATTATCTTTCAATCAGTCATTAAGTCAGCATTTTACATACAAAGGAAAGTCGTGTTAGTTACACTATTTATAACTCAAGAACGGCTTTACCGATTTGGCTTAAAATTGATGGAGAGGTAGTTTCTAACCTTCGAGAAGGACATATGATATTTTTCACTCCATTCGATTGCGAGGAAACTAGGAAAAACATTTTAATTTTTCCCATGCAAACTGAACGGGTGGATCGAAGTTCGTCGCAATAGCTAGTATTAAATGTTGATTGAAATCTTGTGAGTGCAGCTGTAAGTGGGTTCGGCTAATGATGGGTGCCCTTTTTAAGCCTTCCTATCCAATGATATGGGCGTGAAGTAGTTCATTTTACTAGCCAAATCATAATTGCATGTACACATGGCTAGATGCTAGGCATTAATGTAGCATAAAGAAGTTTACGTCAAGTAAGTTATTGCCAACCGCCTGCCAGTAAAAAATATCAAAATTAAGAATCTAAGACTTAGATAAGTAAGAACTAAATAAAGTGTCCCTGTGTTGATCCCGGTCTCCAGTAAAGAAAAGACTATCTGCCTTCCTGTCTTGCTAGTAAGAGGACCATTGGTGGTATAGTGCTGAGGAGCAACTTGAGGAATCCATTCACTCACTTACTCCTGTCTCTGTAAAGACAATGTCAGGTTACGATTCAGGATATAAGGTAGCCAGTAGATTTGAATATTAGGACTAACGCCCCGATCGCAGGACAGCCACGTACCCATAACATCTACAGTGTCTATAGGCCACGGTTGTCATTTACCTGCAGAAGGGTCATGTGCTTGTTTGTTTTAACGTTTTTTTTAACTTGCAAGCGTGCAGCTTTTCTGTGTGGAAGTTTTTGCATGCTTGCACAATGCAAGATTAGCAAGACTTGGAGCCAAATTTATTGATGAAGAGTGGCCACAGGGATTTAGGGCTTAGGGCTTTTTATTTTTATATATGTCCACATTATATACGTAAGTATCTTCACGCTCATACTTCCAAAGGACACCGACACCAGGTCTACTGTCTAACGGCCAATGTTAATAATGTATCTCAATCTAATGGATTTCAAGCAATCTAGATAGCTGCGTATCCGCCGGCCTATCCTATACCTTATTCCCATAGTCATCCTGTGCACAGATATATTATTAGCAAGCAATAACATAAAAATGGATAAAAATATCAATCTTGGACAGCGAGTTTTGGATTAGGATTGATTATTAATATTGGCCGTAAGAAAATAAGTCACCAAGTCTATGTTTCTGTTATTCCTTTTCACGGGTCAGCTGGTAGAAATTTCTGTTGATACTATTGTTTAGTATCAAAGTTTTGTGTATAATAAATATATTATTTTTGTTTGTTAAAAACTGATATAACATAAACCACTTAAAGATACAGAAACACTTTATTTCTAAAAAGAATTTTAAAAGATTCCAGATCACTTTATCTGAAATCTTTTAAAATTTTCTTATTCCTTCCACAACCGTATCCGATAATCTCCAAACTTTTAATGAAATTGGATTCAAGTATGCACTTATAAAATTTAATATGGGAATTCACATGCATTGTGGTTAAAAGAGGCCACTGAGAGTAATCTATGTGTCATGAAAAGCGAACTTTTCTTTTCATTATTCTCCGTAGACTGCACTGAAATGGGGCAATTTAAGTTCCGGAAATTTAAAATTTTCGTTTTAAAATTTCTACTCGCCGGAGAATGTGATTGTGGGGTACGAAATGCGTATTAAGTATTTGTAGGTATGCGACTTTTAAAATTCTTGGTCACAATTGTCCGTAGTTAGGCTTGTTTTTTATGGGATTGAATCAAGGCGGGTCTGGTTGTCTTTATACACCAAAGGCTGAAGGTACTGAGGCAAGTAAGGCTGGAATACTACTCTAAATAATATCAAAGATTTTCTTGAAGACAAGAATAAATAATAAAGTATTTCTAATTTGATTCGTTGCCGGGGAGTTTGTTTTGCCGTTTCTTTTCTTGTCTAGCTAGGTTTGAAAACGGTAGTAGTACGTTAGTTACGGTAGATAGAAATAAATTAATTTACCTTCTAAAAATTGTTTGTATTAATGAATAAACATGTAATGTCAAAATCATCACAAAAATAAGTGTGTAAATAGTAAATAAATAATTAAAAACCAATAAAAATAAATAAAAAAGAATAATTTTGTAACATCTTTGTAACACTCATATTACGCAAAAAATTTTTTTTCTTTTCTTTTCTTTTTTTTTAAATATTGATCCAATTTGAATGTAGGCTTCTTCACTAGATTGCACTATGATATTAGGACAGATTTGTCGTTTCAGCATATTAGTCTAAAAATATAGTTTTATGACAGTTGGACGACTAATCTGGCAACCAGTAGGGCAACAAATTAAATGAAAAATGGTGGGAACTAGTGGGCAACATGTCGAGTAACCAGTCGAGCAACAAGCTGGACAACAAGTAGGGGAACCAGTCGGCCAACTACTCGGGCAACTAGTCAGGCTACAAATCGGAAAATTAGTCAGCTAACTAGTCGTAACTAGTCGGCCAAATAGTCGGGCAACTTATCGGACAATTAGGCGGGTGAATAAACAGTCGGGCAATCAATCCGGCAATCGATCGTGTGACTAGTCGGTCTACCAGTCGCGCAATCGTCGGGCAACCAGTCACGCAACTGGCGTATAAAGCGTGACAGAAGGAATAAAAAAATTTAAAAAACATTAATATCCAAAAACCATTTGAGTTATTCTATTTCCAATTTCACTATTTCCCAAATTTTTTCGTAATATATTTTTGGTCTTACGGACGCGGCTTACTGTTCGAGTATGTCTTCGGCTGTTAATAGTGTTGCTAATTCATATTTTATGCTAGGTTTATCATTTTTATGTCGTTTAACATATTTAATATTAATCTATTTACAAGCAAGCACATTATTTGGCATACAATTTAAATGAATTAGGTTTTTATAATTTTATCGATATACTATAAATAGGTAGGTACTTTTTTAACTTAGAGTTGCAGATAAACAAGTTGAAAATAAAAATAATACTAGTCTTTAGTCAGCTCTGTCCTTAAATAGGTATTTAATTTTTAACACAAAAATACTCTTAGCATAATTTGGAAAAATTTTAACAGTGGCTTAGCATACTTTATTGTAGTTTTGTTAACATAGTAACACTAGCAGACAAAATCTTTCGGACGTCCGAAAGCTCAAGGTCACGTCCAATAGCTTGCAAAGTTCAGCTTTTTTCATTATCGACCTACCCTGTAAGTCGCAGCCGTCAGCCGAGTCTGCGACTTCATAAAGCACCAGACTTCTTGTTTCCAGATTTGTGAAGCTAGTTGGAGCTTGAAACATATTGTATGGGAGCACTTCGAAATTCCGACCAGGTGTCAGGTTCTATAAAATATTTAACACATCTCGAGATGGTAAATTGGATATAAGAGTCAGTTTTTTGTGTAAAACTGACTAACTACAACTAAACTATATTACTCATAAAACTGTAACAACTTGCGACAATTCTTACTATTACCTTAAATGCAACCATAATATTGTTTAAGAGAATAGATAAAATAGATACCAAAACTGCGTGGTTAACCCTCTGAACCAAAACATTAAAGTACCGAGCAGAGATGTTGTGGTAGGATTTGGTGAGGCAGTGGCATTTATGTGGTATTTATGAATTCACAAGAAATGCTCCATTTTATCGAGCCTGGTCTTAATAGCATAGATTCCAGCAGAAGACCCGTTAATTTTTTTGCCTTTCCATAACTCAATGAATACTGCTAATAATAATAATAATAATATATAAATGTGGTCTTGTGGGACACCAGGTAGGAACTAAGTTCCTTCGGCTAATGTAGAATCGACATAATACATGAGTATATACAATGCATTGGCGGGGTAGTTGAGGGAGAAAGAAAAAGGTATTATACACTACTCGCTTTATTCCATCCACTTTTTCTTACGGTTTTTACTGTCACATTTTTTTCAGTTCGGCCGCGCAGCAAAATCCCTATCTCCTTCAAGCCTGCCGTAAGGAACTTCGTTCCAATAAGTATATAAAAGTTTATGGGGACCAATAAATAGATTGGATGAATTTTGAAAAGACTTTGTGGTAATACAGCTAATACATAAGAATCAGAATCAGAAAAAAAAAACATTATTCTATTTGACTATACAGATGGCACTTGTGCGCGTCGACAATTTCATAAACTGCTATAGGATCGGAATCGCGGCCACACTTATTCTTTATTATCTTTTTTATTTTACTCTGCATTAATTTATCATCATTATTATTACTCAGCATTATTATTAATTCCATTGTTTAACTAATATTTTCAAATACCAATATTTCCTACAAATTTCTTTTCATTATTTAGTAAGTAGGCATTAAGCCTGAAGCTTTAAAATGCAAAACTTGCTGGCTTCTAAAATGGTTAATTGAAAATAATTCGTGGAAATTTAGTTTGATATTATAAAAGCAACGTATTCTATATCATAGCTCCATCAAAACTTGAGCTATTTTCTATTGGTTTCCTTTATAAAACGAGTAATCTTTTAAACTATTTGAACTTAAACTATTTTAATAACTAATTCTACCCTCATCCATAAATTTTACAATGTCTGAACCCTACGACCTCTGTTGAACTCATATAAGCAAGTTAATACTATACAGTCAGAGTTAAGATACCAGTGACGTCTGACTCAATTTCCATTTAACGACGACGTATTTTTTTTTTGAAAAGTAAAGTATCTTCACGCCCATATCCCCGAAGAGGTAGGCAGAGGCACAACCAGAGCACTAAGTCCCACAATGTGATAGGTGGCAAGCCTTTCGCCAACCGGGCACATATCCAATCCCAAACAACATTTTTTTATTAAAAAATTGGAAATACCACATTTTCTTTTTGTTGCCCGACCCGGGGTTACGAACCCGGCACCTCATGAAGTCAAGTCCAACATTTGGACCGCTAGACCACATAGGTATTTTTTTTTAAGCGTTAATTTAAAAGATTTTTTCTTGTTGAGAATTTGATATTCATTTTTCAAGTCTACAGATGGCTATTACATACATTGGAGTGGAACATATACCTAAATGTATCAATTAATGTATATCTACACCGGATGATACGTCGAGTGCTATGAAAAATCTGATTTAGAAATGAATTTAGTAAAAAAAAAACTAGTAAAGGAGTCTTAAAATGACATGTACAGCAAATAAAAATAATTATATATAAAAAAATGATGCTGCTCAATTCTAAATTAGTAATTCTTAGTAACTTCTTTTTTAGGAACATACAACTGTACTTTGAAAACATTAAAAGTTCTTTAATATTGTATTACAAACTCATCAATAGGTTCAACTATAGGTTTAACACTGCATTTGTACATACACATAATTAGATTATATTTAGATTAGTTCACTCGACGTCATCTTAAGAAGGTTTATTGACATTTCACAATATTTTTATAAAAAATCTCAACAAATTGTACGAGTTATATTAACAGATTTCTTTAAATAGAAAAATCATTGTTAATAATCACTATCCCTGATGTTTCAATAACGATCGATCTTAGACATAGGTATAAAGATTTCACTCGTCGTCGTCACCTTAAGAGGGCTTGTTAACAATTCACAATTTTTTTGATAAAAAAAAGTTGAGAGGTGTCAAGGGACTCCCGGATGGAACGAAGTTCTCTCTCCCCCCCCTCTCTCTCTGTTTCTATCAATCTCTAGTAATCTCTATTTCTCTTATAGAGAGAGACAGACAGAGAAACATGAAATAAAAA
>NJDC01001254.1:64918-106389 GCA_002245475.1 Calephelis virginiensis
TGACTACGTCTCTTTCAAACACCATTATTTTGGTTTTATGAGTTACACATAACAGTTACCTAGTATGCTGTACAGAGTGTGTGCTTTGCTTGAATTGCAAAAAAAAAAAACTATTCGACGACTAAATCTTTTAGTAAGCTTTTGTTTAAAATATTTATAAACAAGTTTTTCATACATTCATTATGAAAAAAATATGTGTTATTATCAAATTTCCTATATATAAAATGTTTCTTTCTTGAGTCTGAAAAATTTAATAATCGCTTCTATGGTTTTGCGGTCTAGGTGTTGGACTTGGTCCCAGTTTCAATTTCCGGGTCGGGCAACAAAAAGAAAACGTGTTTTTTCAATTTTCTAATACAAAAATGTTGCTATGTGCCCTTGGATATGTGCCTAGTTGGCGATAGGCTTGCCACCTATCACATTGTGGGACTAAGTGTCTTCGGCTGGTGCCCTGGTTGTACCTACCTCTTCAGGGATATGGGAATGAAGATACTATTTTTTTCTTTCCTGAGTAAGTTGCTGGCTAATCAGGGCAGTGGAGAAAACTTCAAAGCATTTTTACACAAATTGATACCGTTTTACTGCATAACATACATTTTCTCAGTGAATCGTAACCTCAAATCTATTTTTTTTAAACATATTACATTTTGTGTGTTGAAGATAGTACCGGAACATTTAGTAATGTACTTATTTGGAATTCAACACTTAAAATTTTGGTGATCTTCCAGTACTGTCTCCGTTATACGATTTATCATAACGATACTACTTTCTATTTTAAAACTGTATGCCGTATGTATGTTTGGCTTATAGGTCACATAATTTGTATTATGCTAAAACTTTTGCACGCAGATTGTTATACTCTTTAGTAGAATAATTTAGTAATTTTAATTGTTACTAGCTGACCCGGCAAACGTTGTTTTGCCATATAACTAATTAAATGACGATTGATCAGTTATCGACCCGGGATAAAAAATGATTAAATTACTAAAATGACTATTAAAAAATAGAGGTTGGTGATAAAAGGTTGAACATTTAGGGTTGTATGTACTTTTATATGCTGTATCATAAAAAAATAAAAACAAAAAATTTTGTCTGAAAATTGCAAAATAAAATTAAGGGGTGGACCACCCTTAACATTTAGGGGGATGAAAAATAAATGTTGGCTGATTCTCATAGATACTGGATAAACACAAAAAATTTCATCAAAATCGGTCAAGCCGTTTCGGAGGAGTATGGCAACGAAAACTGTGACACGAGAATTTTATATATTAGATTTGTTAGATCGTTCCACTAAATTAGTCAGTGAAACTGGGTTTCTACCAACAAAGACCTAGACCTCTTAGATTGATTTGCTTGCCGGATCTTCATAAAATGTATATGGAACCACCTTAAAATCATGAGCTACTTTTCGAATGAAGAATTATTATATTGTAGCATCATATTCAAATTAGAGATAGTATTTTGGAGTTTTGCGGCGCTTAAAATGTTGTGTTTAAAGTCGACTAATTATTCTCACCGTCAGAAAATCTGTCAGATTGTTCGTTTTTGCTAAAAAGAAATACGCAACGCCATTCTGCGCTTAAAACCTTCTCATATATTGAAAATCTACATAAAACAAACCTGCCTTCTCTGGCATACAATGAAAGTAATTCGTATTCCTCGTACGTAGCTAACCTGACGCGGCGAACTAATATTGGTTGTGAACGTTGAATCTAACCCCCGAACCTCCAGCTACATATGAGAGTCTAGAGATGAATCTTACAAAAAACTACCAACGCACCGTTAATAAATCTAGTTTTAAAAGTACGGATTAGATATTTAAAAATAACTGTTTTAATAACGTATTCACATAACGTTATTTTGGTATGAAAGTCTTACCTAAAAACCAACGACCCTACAATCCATCCATTGTAGAAAATGCGCAATAAATACTTAAAAAAACAATCATAATTGTTATAATTATGTATGTTGTTTTTGCAACATGTGAGAAGCTTAAACATAATTCTTACGAAATACCCTGTGTTAAAAAATTCACTGTTTAAAATACGCTATAAGTCCTACTTGCAAAATATATAATCGTTATTATTTTGATAAGGTAATTCTTTCTTTGAGTCAAGTGTTATAAAAATCTAATGATCAACCTTTAAATAATCCACTGTAAAATACGCATAAGATTCTTAATATTTTTTTTGTCTTATTTTTTTGCGATAAATGCATGTTAACGCCTCACTAGCACTCGTTAATTATCTTTTGTATTAGTCATAAAGTAACATTTTCCATACAAAATTGTAAATTAATGTTAGATTAAATGTGTACATATGTACCTGTTACAATAAAAATAATTAACTATATTAGTAACGTAATTCCTAAACTGCTTTGAAAAGAATGAATTATATTAGTGACAGTTATAAAAGATGTAAAATAAGCCTTTATTTTGCTAATTCCGCGTAAGCAGTGTAACCGTTAGAACGTGACAATTTGTATTGTTTCCCGAGCTCTTCCTATATTCGTGTTCTGGTCGCGGAGGTGGGTGGTGGGAACGTCAGTTAGGCTTGTCACATTCTGTGTCGTTTGGAGAATTATTTGCCACAACGGTTACACTGCTTACGCGGAATTAGCAAAATAAAGGCTTATTTTACATCTTTTATAATGGATTTCCGCAAAGTAACGCCTGATTCAATAAAAAAAAGTGACAATTATGTTACATGTAACATAAGCCAGTGTTAAAAGTTTCAATTTTATGTTAATAACAATTAAATAACGTCACTAGTTGCCGGAAACGACGGTTGTTTTATCGATACATTTTATATCGATTGTTACTGAGGTTTTTCATCACATCTGATTGGACATATACTTTTTGTACGCATTTATCATTCATTTTAGTCGTCCGTTATTACAGGTAATTATTATTGAAGTTGGCCAATTTGAAATAATTGTGCTTTGATGCGATAGATCCAGTTTCATAGAACTTGTTATTGTAATGGCTATTTTCGTAGTTATTGAGTACTCAAATGCTTAGAAACGCCCACCACTATTTGAAATAGAATCTATATTACCCCTACTTTAATATGTTCTGAGAATACATGTTCTAGGGAAAAACAAATAAGAAACTTTTAAAATGCGGATGAGACGGATCTTTAGTGTTGCCAGATAAGTTTTTCTTTTTAGCTAAACTTAAGAAACTGTTCTCCATTAGTGGCCACCCGACCATGTGCGTTACGAGGAAAAAGTTAGTGGCTAATGCTTAAGTTTCGACGGAGTTGCAAATACAATTTCTTATAAGGCGTAGCTGTTGCGGTGTGGAATATCTTTAGAAAGCCATCATGAAATATTACTGCGCCATAAGGGTTTTATTATCCATTTTCTGTTTATAGGGGTTGATGGTTGGAAAGGCTTTGTAATTTGCACGTGTCCATAAATAATAATTTCAGTTCATAAAAAAGAATTTTTGATGGGACGCAAATATTTAAAGTTTTTACATGATAATGATTATAAAAAATAATAATAATCTAGCCAGGTTCTTAATACAAAATGCTATTCGAATTTTAAAATGTTTAAAAAAGTAAAAAACCATTATTTTAAGTTTTACACGAAAATGATGATAAAAATAAAAATACCGGGCCAGGTTTTCGCTACAAAATGCAATTCGAATTTTAAAATGTTCAAAAAAGTGAAAACTGTTTCAATTTATGTTTTGTAGTAACTTTCTTCATGATATAATTTCGAAAAGAGTCATTCGATTTAAGAGTTTTTATTCAGTTTTTTTATACAATAATGAACAAACACACGACCTGATGGTGTCACTATAGATAGAGTTTTTTCAGGATGATAACACTAAAGTCCACTTCCGCCAATTAACCTTCACCTTCCAGACATAAATGACGTAGGAAAAGGTAAGTAAGTCCAGTCTGATATCATTTTTGATTTTAAATGTGGTACAGCCCGGGTTAGTCACAATTTGACAGGTGACATTATGACGTATTGCCTTTTTTTTAATTTGCAATGTACTTATTAGAATACACAGGTAAGTTTTGGCGCCATCGTGAATGAAGGTGGTTGTAATTTTTTCGTATTCGTTCGTAATTATCGAATTTCGTATTCATATTGAGTGAAATTGGTAAATTTATCTGGGAATTAGATTATTTTGTTCAGTGAAAGTGCACAAATGAAATGATCATGAAGAAATTAGTTTATCGTCCATTTCCTCGCTGCCGTCAAATCTCACTAGATGAGCTTGAGTAACGAAGCCACCGCTTTACTCACGACCCTGACCTGACAAGACTTTGTACATAGTGACTAATGACTGTATATTGTATAAGAATTAACTATCTTGACATTGGCAAAGTAGTAGTGAAAATCGATCGAAAGCAATATTTATAAAAGAAGTCATCTGCCTTCCTGCCAGGCAGCTCGTTAAAGGCGAACATATGCTTATCGTCACTAGCACCGTGACACGTGACTAGGTGGTAGAGCTTTGCAGTTACTCGCCCGGATTGGCCTTACCTATTTCTGCCGCCATAACGTCAGTGCTTGCCGTTGATGTGTTCGGAGGACGAGGCAGCTGGTAAACTTACTTATTTTCAAGGTCGAACATCAAGGCCTAAGGTTCGCAACGCCCAATTACCACCTTTGGTGTCTCTAGGCAGCGCGAATTTCTTACCATCAGGAAATCCATCCATTGATACTGTTAATATTAGGCTGTCTAATACCTTACCATCTTTTGCTGCATTAGTTTTTGGGTCAAAAGGGAGTAGTTAGTGACTATTTGAAGACACACACACACACACACACACGCACGCACGCACACGTGCGCACACACACACACACACACACACACACACACACACACGACAGGGTAACCACGTTTGTCTGGTACCATCATTAAAAATGTTAGTTTGTTTGCTATTTCATCTCATACAAAAATTCAAAACCCGAAATGCGTATTTAGATAGGCCTATTACAAAGTGATAAAACATTTTATGAAATGGAAACATATCTCGGTTTAGGAGCGATTTAATACGAAGTTTATCCAACCAGTCGCCGCTGAGTAAATCGAAATTGCTCTCGCCAGATGTAATTGCTTTCCTTTAACCGATCCAATTATTTTTCTGAACCCTGAAAAGATTTACCCCAATGCGGTCCAAAGTTTCCATTTTCATCGGAAAGCGATATTGTAAGCCGTTCAAATGGGCTGCTATAGGATTGAGCACCGAGATTATGTAATATCTGTACAATTTACTTATTTTCCTATGTAATTTTACTATGTAGTATCGCCTCTGTGGTCTAGCGGTCCGGGTGTTGGACTTGACTGCATGAGGTCGCGGGTTCGAATCCCGGGTCGACGAACAAAAAGAAAATTGGATTTTTCCAATTTTCTAATAAAAAAAAATGTTGGTCGGGATTGGAAACGGGCACATTTCGATAGGCCTATCACATTATGGGACTTAGTGTCTTCGGCTAGTCGTGGGTGCCTTGGTTGTACCTCTGCCTACTTCTTCGGGGATATGGGCGTGAAGATACTTACTATATAATTAAATTCAAATTAGAGGACCTAGATTTAAAAAAAATATTATGTTTTAATGTCAAATTGTTATACCTTTAAATGAAGAAACACTTGTAGTGTTTCACGAATCACTTATAATTTATTATTTTGTAAATAGCCTGAAACCAGTAGGCTATTTTTAATGTAAACGTAAAACAGTACAAGTGTTTAAAGATATGAATATTTGGAAGTTTTTCTAAGCGCCGACGATGGAAAATATCAAATGTCATCTCAAATATACATTTCAAATTATTTTTTTGGCATCTACGGAAAATTTTAATAGCAGAGTACTATGTTTTAATTTAAAATTTTCTAATATAATTTTTATTGAAGAATGTTTTAAGTTTTTTTCTTTTTCATTTGGTTATATGAAAGAGTTTTTGAGAGGGCTTGAAGCGTATACAGTATATCTTAATTTTTCTCTCTAAATATATGGATGTCATATAGAGAAACACGTAAATCCTCAAAACTTGTGTTAGTTTGCGAATGGGTAGGCTACTATTGTAAAATGAACTAAATGTCTGTTTTTGGGTCTGGCACTTGGGTGCTTTTTAAACTTATTCTATTTAGCTTTTTTATTACATTCACTATACCTTTCTCTTTAACCTTCTATTAAAATATACCGCATCAAAATCCGTTTTAACGGTTTAAGCATAAAGGGACATAGGGACAGAGAAAGTGACTTTGTTTTATACTATGAAGAGATATCGTCGATATTCATAACACTAGACACTACTCCTAGAATCTTTGGTAGAGCGTGAACGCCTAACTCCACCGACCAACCGCGAGGCGCGGGTTCGATTCCCAATTGGGCTAGGCATTTGTGAGATAAACATTCAGATAACTGCATTTATAATCATCTGAATGGTTGTTAAATTTACTCTAGTATCTATGTAAGTATTTTTATGTATAAGATATATATGATGTGTAAGATATAACTAACAGCCATAACACAAACACATAGTTTTGCTTCCGTTCAATTTGTGTAACTTGACCAGGAATATTTATTACTTATTTATTAAAATTTACTGACGGTGTAACTTCTTAAAGTCTTGGCAAAAACAACATCTACATTAAAGATAAAGGAACAATAAAAGTAAAATATAAATTAATATTTTCAATTTCTTTTTTCTTTAAAAACAGAAAAAAAAATCGATTCTCTCCGACAAAACTATTAGTAATGTATATAAAAAACCATCTCGTTAACTTTAGCTTTCAAACAAAAGCAAATCGTATCAAAATCTGCTCCAATTGCTAAGGAGTAGCGGTACCATAGATACACACTAACACAGACATATCAAATTTGTGGCCACCCCTTTTAGTCGGGGTTTAAAAACAAAAATAACAAAGATATAATGTTGTAAAAATAACAAAAAAACTGAATAACTTGTTATTTATTATTAGTTTGGAAAAAAATAGATACAACAAAAATGTTCTAAAATAATAAAACTGTGTTATATCAGTGTGTGTATATTATCTATGTGTACGTAGAGAATAAATTGGAACTTGAGAAATAATGAAATTATCTAAGTAACAATGATTATGATAAATTAGGATACTATACAAGTAAAAGTAAAAACTGTGTCTTGAGTGTCTTGTTATCTATGTGTGTAGAGTGTGCAATTTCAGGAAATTGTGATAGGGGAACAAACCTTTCGCTAACCGGGCACATATCTAATCCCAGGCAAGTTTAGTTTTATTATAAAATTGAAACTACACAATTTCAATATTATTTTGTTGCCCGACCAGGGAATTGAACCCTGAACCTTAAGAAGTCAAGTCCGACGCTGGAACGTTAGACCACAAAGCCGATAAAAACATAATGATCAAAATAAAAGCATTATAAAAGTAAAAACTGTTTGTGTTGCTGTCTATGTACATAGAGAATAAAGTGTAAGGAACCTGGGAATTAATTAAATAGTTTTAGCAACAATGACAGATGCAACCAAAATGAAACTACTATAAAATTGAAATCCGTATCATAAGTGTGTTGTTATCTATGTTTTTGGTTGATTTAGTACTGAAAGATCTATGTGTACACTTTAAAAATAATTAAATAGTTTTATCATGTAGGTAACAAAAAATAAGGATACTATTTTATTGAATCAGGCGTTACTTTGCGGAAATCTACAAATCTACAAATCTACAAATCTACAAACAAGCAGACGGATTTCCTGGTGGTAAGAAATTCCCGCTGCCTAGTGACACCAAAGGTGAGGCCAACCTGAGGCCAGGTGTTAGGCCTCGAGCAAAAGTAAGTTTACCGGCTAACTTACCCTCAGAACTGGAACACGTCATGACGTTATGGCGGCCGGAATAGGTAAGGCGGTGGTAACAATTCTGGTAAGTCGCTGCGAAACTCTACCACCTAGTCAGATGTCACGGTGTTAGTGACGGTAAGCCTACGCTCGCCTTTTACGAGCTGCTTGGCAGGATGGCAGATGGTCTATTCTGCAAAGGAGCCCGGACCAACACGGGGAAACAGTAAAATTAAATAACTGAAATTATTTTTTATTATTGTGACACATACTGTGACATAACCAAATAAAAACCAATAAATAAAGCCAAAGAACAACTCTACACATTAAGCTTTTGATTAATTTTACTTATTACTAATCAAAATTACACACAAAACTCTAAACGAGGCTTGGTTACTTTAACGAATTCTCGCGAATCTTAATAGGCTTATTCAAAGTAACTGAGCCTACATGAAAAGATTCCAATGGGAAAGCCAAAGTAAACATTAAGAAGTCTGTGTAGGAACAGTATTTATTAAATGTTTTTACTCACCCACGGAAGTTTTCAAAGGAATCACTGTAATCAATATTTACTGTTCACAAAAATAGATATGTCTTGCAAACTGACATTTTTAACACAAAATACATTATTTATAGTAATATATATAGGACAGTTTTTAACAACTTTAACATAAAGGACAATGCTCGACTAAATGAGAAAAAATAGAAAGATGCACTCAAACCTATCCAGTTTGATTCGGTTCTTGTCTGAGATTGTCTAAATGCATATCATACATATTCAAACAATACGATAACTGCTCTATATATACGAGCGCAATAAGTTTGTATGTTTGTATTTGTAGTTGTTTTCTTAAAAGTAATGTCAAACACTTTTTTTCGCGTCTGTATAAAACATAATAAATTGTATCAATGGGATTAGTTGACCAATTCAAAACATTCATTAGGTCATCTGATCCCACGGGATGAATTCGAGCGGCCTAAATTGACTAAATACTCAAAGATAATATCACTACATAGTATAAAACAAAGTTGTTTTCTCTGTCTCTTTGTGTGCTTAAATCTTTCAAACTACGCAACGGATTTTGATGCGGTTTTTTAGTAGATAAAGTGTTTAAAGAGGAAGGCTTATAATATGTTTATTTTATACCCGTGCGAAGTCGGGGCGGGCCACTAGAAGTTAATATAATGTTGAAATAAAATAAATAAACAAAAACTAGTGTTGCGGTAACATGTCTAAATAAGATTGGTGTTTATTTTACATTATTGTTAAGTTTTTTTTTAATTTATGAAATTAGTTATTATTATTATTACTACAAACAAAAAGAATATAGATACAACAAAATTGAAGTCACTATAAAAGTAAAAATGTATCTAAATGCGTTATTATCTATGTACATAGTGAATGAAATGCAAGGAACTTGGGAAATAAAGGGGCGGCAGAACGTTTCACCGAGACAAAGGTGGGGCTTATTGCAAATTCCAGCGCTCACCTTGCGTCGCTGCTAAGCTTCCTTCGCGGATACTCTGCAATATTTTAATGTTCCCAAACCCTCGAGACCAACGTTTCTGTTAGAGGAAACACCGCTGCATTGAAGTGATACTTTTTCAACTTATTAATGATTAATATAGAATAAAACAGTCCGGAATAAATAAAATTTTAGTCGGTTATCCATCTATGATGAATCCATCCATTAATAACTTTTGAATAGATAGACCATTTGTCAGTTCATTGACTTGTTAATATTTTTTTTAATTTTAAGTTTGTATCTATTATGTTGATGATATCCTACATAATTCTATTTAATACTTGCTGTCCCGGTTAGCTTCGTTCCACCTGTTCAGTTAATATAGGAAAAATGAAATGTTGTTTTTCTTAGTTTCCTCGCAGTATTTCCCTTTTCTTTTCTTTTGCACTTGACTTGAATAAATAATTCAGAACCAAAATTAGCTAAATCGTGTTAGCAGTTCTCGAGTTATAGCGGGACAAAGAAAGCAATTGATTTTTATATATATAGATTATGAAATGACTACAGTACCAGATGGAATTTACATTCATAATGGCTATGACTTTCGTATTTTCTTGACATATTTTATCTTGCCACTTCTCACATGCAATATTTATCTATGTGTTCTTTACTATAACGAAAATCCTAATGTTTCGCTTTAACTCTACTCGGGCGAAACCGCGGGGGTTAATGTTAAAAGAATCATTATCCTCAATTACAAGAAATGTAACTACAAAGTATAAGAATATTCAGAATATTAGTATGGAAAATGTTCCACAATCAGAGCTGGTCCCCTGCGGCATACCACGGTACAGACTTTTCATTATACAGACAACCGTTTGTGTCCAAAAAATGTCTACCGCCTAAGGCGTCTTTCATATAAGGAATGTTGTCGTTGGGAAATTAGTTCATAAAATAAATTCTTCGACAAAACCCAAGAATAACATTAAAAACATCTGCTGTTTTTTCTCCTCAAACAGCATTGGTTTTAATGGTAATTATTTCATTTCATTTGTTTAATTATTGTTTTCATATCTTTGTGCGTGATATTCTTATTGATAATCGTAGACTAAACTGCTTTAAGGTTTAAGTTGACATTATAATCTTTATGACATTGTAATGCAGATTATAAAGTCATCTTAAGCCTTAGAGTAATTTAGCCTGTATTTATTAATAAGAGAAAAGGTTATTCCCTAGATTTTTGTCCCACACTAGTCTATTATGGAACCACTGACATAAACTGCGGGAAAGTTAACACCCGTATAGATATCGGTACAAAAAGAAGCCTGTTTTTTTTCAAGGTCAAATCTATTTTTAAAATTATTTTGATCGTAGAACCTAATTTAATAAATTCAAAAAGTATATTCATACCCGTATCCCCGAAGACGTTGGCAGTGGTACAACAAGGTCACCCACTACTAGCCGATGACACTAAGTCCCACAACGTAATAGGTGGCAAGCCTATCGCCAACCGGGCACATGTCTAATGCCGAGCAACGTGGTTTTTATTAGAAAATTTTAAAAACACATTTTTTTTTGTTGTCAGACTCGGGGATCAAACCCCGGAGCCTCATTAAGTCAAGTTCAACGCCAGACCGCTTGACGACAAAGGCGATTAGATTTAAACATACATATTTTCCCGGTGGACTGATGATCTGGTCAAAGTCGCTGGGAGTCGCTGGATAAAAGCGGCTGGTGACCGTGACTTGTGACGCTCTTTGGGGGAGGCCTATGTCCAGCAGTGGACGTCCTCCGGCTGATGATGATGATGATACATGTTATCACATAGATAATATTACTTCTGTAGCACCTATAACATAGTACAACTGGGTTAGACTCTATCTTGCAACTTGATTACAAGGTTACAAGATTACAAAGTTATTTTAAACTTATACTGGTCATTGACTTTCGACGTTCTTTTAGACATTTTTGTATTTTCTAAATTTTAACATTTTCATACGCTAGAGATTTTCATAAATTTTGAGTAAAAATAAAATTTGAAAGAAATTTATAAAGATTCAACATACTACAAAGTCATATATCTAAAATAAGAAAGCCAAATTTTCAACGCTCTTAAACTAAATTTAGCACATTATCATAGCGGGTAACATTGCTCTTTGGTAAAGCGGATTTATAACGCTCTAATAAGTTTTTATTGAAGTCCAATAAATGGCACGCGGTATCCACCCCAAAGGCTAGTATTAGGTAGCAATAACAGGGACACTCACGAAATTGCTTCCACAGAAAACTAATTTCAATGCCAGCTTGCTGCGGTATTCTGCAAGTCATAAGTGGAAGCGTGAAATTAATATTCATAGAAATTGAACTAGGATGGATCATATATTATTTCTTTTTAATAACCGCAGTATACGTGAGGCCAAAATCTTGGTGATATGACCACAAAATATTTGTTAACAAAATCCATAAAAAGATTTTCTAATAATCTACTCACTTGCAAATACACCTTAATTAAGGGCACAAAAACTGTAGAAACCGAACCCAATTATTGCATTATGTACAACGTCGCGAATTGCACGCCTAATGGGCTTAGATAAGAGCACCTAATATTTATATTGGTAAACACAATTGTAACCTTATCTGCAAATAAAGATGAATTGAATTGAATTGATATTTTTTTTTTGAAATATAGCAAATTATCCCGCCATAGTCCCTTATAAATTTTATCACCATCATACTATTACTTTTGTATAAAATTTTCGCTTACACTATTGACGACTAAGAAACCACTAATCTGGTCATGATGAAATTGTTATGGGATCATCTCTGAATTTTAATCTCACTTAAAAAAAGAACTATCAAAATCAGTTTCTTGTAAGATGAAAATAAAACATCAAATTAAGTGACTTTCTTGTTTTGTTTTAGTTCCAATTAAAAAATATATTAATGTTGAAATTTGGGTCGAAGTAATCAGAAGCTTTTATGCGTATGTTTACCGTTTTTAAAGAATAGATTGTCTATGACAGGAATAGCTAAGAAAACAAATACGAGTCCCTGCCAATCATATCCTTTATAAATTTGTGAATGATTTGGCGCATTTTCGCAATTTCTTAATTTCTCACTGTCTAGGTATTTTATTATGCAGTAATAAGTATTGTTGAAGATTGGACCCCAACAAAACGGCATGTGATATCCAAATCAAAGCACGGTTTTATCCAACAAGTACACATGCGGAATTACGTCTAAGTACAGAAAATTAATTTCGATGTTTCCAAGCTTGTTGTTATGTTTGTCAGCCACATGTATTAAGGTTACTCAAAATAACATTTATAGGAACTGAGTTAAAAACATGCTAAAACTGTTTAACTTTATTGCATCCGATTCCAAAAAAACATCATTTAAACTGTATTTTTATTACGCGGCCAGTGACGAACAAATTTGAATGATTCACTTCTGGAAAGGTAAGTCATAATTCCGAGATGGTCCGATATAAATTTGATAAGGATTTGGCTAGTAGTTTGTAAGATTTAGTTGATAATGTAATAATGTAAATATTTTTAGTTTGCACAAACGATTAATTAATCTCAGGCAACATAACTTCCCTTTTCCTTTTAAAATGCGGGTGCCCACACTAATGAATCCTCTTTATTTTTAATACGAGAAAGGTAAGGTAAATTCAAATAGAAGATGAATTCGAGATGTGTGGAACAGTATTGAATTAGGCACCTAAGCGCATATTGTATTGATATACTAGCAGAGCTTATGCTTCGATTTTTTATAACCTCCTGAAGACCACAAACAGTCGGAGAACAGTATACACTGACGCGACATACTACGAACTATTTTGTGTGATTAACATAGGTGTTTGTATTTGTACTAAAACTACGTGTTAATCCAAGTTACTCTCTATATGTGTACCAAATTTTATTAAAATCGGTTCAGCAGTTTTTGCGTAACGGAGTAACAAACAAACAGAAAAACTTTCGCATTTACAAGATTAATAATACACATACATACATACATATCTTCAACAAAAAAAAAACAAATAGAAAATGTGAAGTTTCAATTTTCTACTAAAAGTAACGTTGCCACTTGCACGGGATTGGATAAGTGCCCGATTGGCTACAGGATTGTCATCTACCACAATGGACTTAATGTCTTCGGCTAGTCGTGAGCGGTCTGGTTGTGCAGTTAGGCAGAACTGACCCTTCGGGGATATCTTCAGAAACTCACATTTAGAAATTGCAGCAACAAAATTAAACTCTTCAGCTTTTTAATACTAGTATGAACCGATTCTGTGATAAATTTGACCTTGCACAGAAAAATGTGGGAGAACATCCTGGCATAATGATATGTCTATCAACTCTAAACGACGTCATTTGAAAACAATTATTGCTTTTGCGCATATTGCTTAAAAATCTTCAAGATTCATCAGAATTGCACAATAAAAGAGACTTTAGCGGCGGACTTTAGGTGCAGCCTTATGCTCTAGATAGCGGTAATCAACTACATAAGCTTTATGACCTAACGCCGCTGTTGCCGGCGGCGTAGCCCGCGTGGTCCCATAGAAACGTTATTACGGGATAAAAACTATCCTACGTGTTAATCCAAGTTACCCTCTATATGTGTACAAAATTTCATTAAAATCGGTTTTTTTCAGTTTTTGCGTAAAGGATTAACAAAAATCAGACAAACTTTTTTTTTATGATAATGGAAGGCAAACAAGCAGACAGATTTCCTGATGGTAAGAAATTCACGCCGCCTATAGACACAAAAGATGGTAACGGTGCCTTGCCAACCTGAGGCCCCGGCCCCGGCCAATGTCAGGCCTCGAGCAAAAGTAAGTTGATCGGTTACCTTTCCCTCCGAACCGGAACACGTCATGACGTTGTGGTGGCAGGAATAAATAAGGCGGTGGTACTAAATCGAGTGAGTCGCTGCGAAACTCTACCTTGCACAGGAAGGCAGATAGTCTAATCTGCAAAGGAGCCCGGACCAACATGGGGTAAAAACTTTCGCATTTATAATAATAATAATAGGATTGTTCAATGTACTTTAACCAAATTAGACTTTCTAAGCGTTCTTAGTCATACCGTCATACGTGATATTAAGCAAGCAACCCAGTGAGCACTGTCGATATCATTCCATCGGTACAAGTTTAACATGTTTGTGTGTGTCTTTTTGTCCGTATCAGCATAATTTCTAAACCCATAGACCTAATTGAATGCGTTTTATTTGTTGGAAAGCTTTCGTGATCTAAGAACCATTCTTATCTATATGATAGAGTCCCTATTATGTAATATATTCTTATGTCTCCCAAATACATTTGTATCCATTCCACAAAAGTCGGTCGAGGAATTTTAGTTGTTCAAAGGGAATTACAAAGGAAGAAGGCTACTTTTGAGTTAGCCGGTCCGTTGGTGAACTTCCACAATACGTTGTTTGAATAGCTTCCTTTCTAACGAAGTAATTTGATTAAGTTTAGTTTAATTACCTATAAAGAAGTTTGTTTCTAAAAGTAGGGAAATAACTAAACGGCATCCGTCCTAGTGATAAGTATCTTCACGTCCAGATCCCCGAAGAGGTAGGCAGACGCACAACCAGGGCACCTACGACTAGCAGAAGACTCAGTCCCACAATGTAATAGGTGGCAAGCCAATCGTCAACCGGGAACACATCCAATCCCGAGCAATTTATTTTTATTAGAACATTGGAAAAACTACATTTTCTTTATGTTGCCCAACCCGGGACCTCATAAAGTCCAACAGCTGGACCGCTAGACCACAGAGGCGACTAAGTATTAGTAATAAGTATCGACTAAAGTACTCTGTAAAGTAGACTGTATTAGTGCATAGTAAATTCTCACTATCTTATATGATTATCGTAACAAAAATTTAAAAACACGGACGCTTGTTACTGAAATATAATAAAATAATCGGAAATGAATAAAACTTGGTACAAATATATAAGATATTTTTTTTAACAATTTTAACTTTAATTAATTTATTTTTAAACTGACTTTTTATTGCAATAAACGAATTTGACTGCGCAGATATTGATACAGTTACATCCCTTATCCATTATAAACATCCACCGGTACACTCAAAGTAAAAACAAAACCTTTTTGTTTGGAGGAAAGCGTACTATTTTAGGAAAAGCAAAATTAACTTATGAGATGACACTTTTAACGCTGTAATGAAAAACTTTAAAATTAATCAAAAACCATATGGTATAACAATAGTCAAAGAGTTTAATTAGACTGCCGCCGCATCTCCGTTTAGTGATATTTAAAAAATAAAAACAGCATCACCAAACATCAGAGATTTTGCTGCCACAGACACACACAGACACGTCAAAGTTATAACACGTATCTTTTTCAGTCTAAAGTTAAAAACTAGCATTTGTCTCTCTTCCTCCTCCCAACTATATATTATATATATATACACAAATTATACCATATCATCTCTTCGTTGCAAGGTGAAATAAAGACAGCGCTTGTTTGCAAACTGTGACGAAGTTAGAATGCATACCTACTAATGCTATATATCTGAAACATGTTTGTTTGTTTATTTGTCCTTCTTACTTGAAGAACCTTTACGTATAATATAACATTAGCGTATAATATAATTTTAAAGTGTTTATCGCCTCTGTGGTCTAGCGGTCCGGGTGTTGGACTTGACTACATGAGGTCCCGGATTCGAATCCCTGGTCGGCCAACTAAAAGAAAATTGGATTTTTCCAATTTTCTAATAAAAAAAAATGTTGGTCGGGATTGGAAACGTGCCCGGTTGGCGATAGGCTTGCCACCTATCACATTGTGGGACTTAGTGTCTTCGGCTAGTCGTGGGTGCCTTTGTTGTACCTTTGCCTACCTCTTCGGGGATATGGGCGTGAAGATACTTAAAGTGTTTAAATACTTAACTGTTCTAAGTTGAAAAGTGAAGGTGGTAATTCTGCTCACTAACTAAACTTATTTTAGATGTATTCTATTTTTTCCTATGAATAAAAACAAAAGAGGTCGAATATTTTAGACATCCGAAATTAGTTCAAACATATTATTATTGCCTTACGACGTTTTTAAGCAACGTTTCTCGAGAAAAAAATTAAGCATATGTAAAAATTACGTGTACAAACTATTGTCATTACTGAACGTGTTTTGTCTCTTTCTATCACTCTACGATCCTGGGCTTCATACTGTATAACAAAAATAAAAATACGTCTATCTATATCACTACTTATTAGAAAGTCTGTCTGTAGATTGCTTTACTTGCTAAAATAAACACATTTTCGTAATTTTAAAGTGTAATGAAAATCCATTAAAAGATCTTACATAAAGAAAAGCCATCTCAAAATTCTTAATAAAAAATTCAGGAAGTAGCATCAAAGTTTACAAATGTTTTTAATTTTTATTTGATCCCTGTTGTTACGGAAAATGAATTACCTCGAACTTTCTTTCTCATTTTGCAAGTTAAATAAGAAATGCAGAATAAAATTTCCACTAAGTTAAACTTTTGTGGAGGAATTCTGGTACATAATTTATACAAGTTTTTGCAATATATTTACAAAAGTCTATATACACATTTATATAAATGAAAAACTAAAATTAAAAAAAAGCAATAATCCGCGGCAAAACCCTTTGTAGCTAAGAACCATCTCGTTCAACTCAGCTTTCAAACAAAAAAGCACATTGATAACGGTCAATTCGTTCAAAAGTTATGAAGACACAGATAGACAGATACACACACACATACACTGATACGTCTAACTTATAACTCTTTTTGTTATACAACAGGAGGCAAACGAGCAAGTGGGTCACCTGATGGAAAGTGATCACCGCCGCCCACGGGCATCCGCAACGTCAGGAGTACAGATGCATTGCCGAAACTCCTCTCTTTTTCTATCGAGGGTAAAAAATATGTACCTCTAACCATTTAAAAATAGATGATGATTATAGATTATGGTTATGAGTTAACGATACTAATATACTAAAATAGTATTACCAGAATATACTACATACTACTACAGTAATACTAGCTGTTTGTTCATACAAACTGTCATCACTTATTAAAATTCTTTGGCAGTCGATTTTTAAAAATAAAAAAGCAATTGTTTGAACTCGGATCGTTACTTATATGGATATCAAATTTTAACAAAATCAGTTCCTTGGTTTAGCCGTGAAAGAGCAACAGACCTCCTCTCGCATTTATGATGTTAGTATGGATTTTGCCTCTGTATTTTACTGGTCCATTGTTGGTGGCATGAGGTCCCGGGTTCTATCCCGAGAACAAGCAACTCAAAAATGAGTTTTTTTAGTACGTTGCCCGGATTGGATAAGTTCCCTGACGGCGAAAGTGAACTAAGTACTTTCGGCTAATCGTGGCTGCCCTGGTTGTACCTCTACCGCATCTAGGAAAAAAGGTGACAAAATCCTCTACAAGGGTACTTCGTATTTGCTAAAATTACTCATGAATAATAATAAATCATATACATACTTATAGGGACTAACTCCTTCGTAAGTAATTAAACTGAACTTAATTAAGTCCTCCATATTAGAGACAGTAAGCCTCTCAAACAACGGACAGTAGAAGTTCTCCGGCAAACCGGACTAACTGAAAGTAACCAACTTCCTTCATAATTCTCTTTGAAGAATTCTCTTTGAGCTTACGATAAAGATTATAAAGGCTTTTGAAAGCTAAGTATTTATCTTTTATGTTTTATACTCTTTATAAATTCTACTATTTTCCACCATTTATTTAACTTAAGGCAGCATGTACAATGTCGGTGGGTCACAATACAAAGAAAAGAGTAGAGTATAATACCTATTACCTATATTAATTTGATAACTGTCAAAAGTTAAATAAATGGTTATATCATGAAGCTAGTAATTGGGATCTGTAGATCATATATTTAATTCCTGTAACAAATACCAGATATCTTTGTATGATGTTCCTCCAACAGAAATTCTGCGCCCTATTAATTTTAAAAGCCTCCTTTGTTATACCAATACTCCATTTATTTTAATATTATCGAAATATATACGTGCTAATAACATTAAATTATAGTAATATATTTTGTAATATATTTGTCTCTTATATTGTGTTCCTTCTTTGTTTGCATGCTATTTGTTATATATATTGTTACGTTTGTTTTAGGTTGACTGGACTCAACTGGAAATGTAAAGGTTGTTCGCCTAGTTCTACCAATTGCAAACAATTAAAAATTTGCTACGTGTTTTTGGCAAAACTTGACATTGGCGGAATTATTGTGCACAGCACAGAAGAAGCCAACCAAACAAATAATTGAATTGAATTGAATTGAAGCTAGTAATTATGTAGCTTCTTGGGTTGGAAACACTGTTTAAATCATTAAACATTTTGATGTTTGTTAAATTTTTTCATTCTTCATGTAAACGTAATATAAGTACCTAGTTCCCGTGAGTGTATAAAGTGAATAGTTCTATTAAAAAATATATTAATCTCTCCACCAAAAATCTTTTGAGCGATTAGATTAAAGAAAACAACTTATATGCTATTTCAGACTGGAATATATTTCTGAGCTAAAGCTTATGCAGATATCTATGTTTATTCCAGTCTCATTCAGTAAAAAAAGATGCTATTTGTTTAATATTTCACTTTAATAACTTTATTATATTAAAATAGCTGTTTGTTTGCGACTTCATCAGCGTATAATAGATTGTATAGCAATTCCCTTTCCTATTATAGTATTTTTGGAGTTGAATTTTGAAGAAAAGTGTCCTATGTTCAATCTCCGGAAAACCGGACTATCTGAAAGTAACTAACTTCCTTCATAACTATATGCTTAACAAATTTCATTACAATCGATTCAGCGGCGTAGCCTAACAAACACACATGCAGACTTTGTATTTATAATATATTTTCATTAATTTCATTCATCATTGAATTTATATTAAATTTCCTGAAATCTTATGTTTCAGTTATTCACTTACTATAAGGGACAAATTCCTACATAAGTAATGAAACGGAACTTAATTAGACGCTTCGTAAATTAATGATAGTAACGCCCGCACTCAGAGACGTAGTTAACCTTTAATCTGTCATTACCAAGGCACAGTTTCGTATTAGAAATTTCAACTTAATGACGGATTTAAATGTAATTGACATATTTGAGTGCGGCCTTAATCCTCTTAAAAAACGGATAGTGGAAGTTCTCCGGAAAACCGGACTAACTGAAAGTAACCTTCCTTCATAATTCTCTTGGAAAAAATCTGAATTTACGATTAAAAATGAAAGCTAAATATTCCACTTTGTGTTTTATGCCCCTTCGTTGATTTCGCTTTTTAAATTTACCTCTTTAATACATAAATTAGACAAACTAATAAAATCCCAGCAACTATTAACTTATGAACGGATTATGAACGGAGCAGCTTATGAACGGATAAACCGATTTCGATATGTTTTTTTTTGTTTGAAAGCTGACGTTTTATAGATGGTTCTTCGCTACGTTATAATATACAAGTTTTTGGACGCTATTGAAATATTTTAATTTTAGGATTATATCCAGGCATCTAAATGGCAACGGGTTTTCGCTGTAAAATAATTTTAATAAGTGGGTATAGTCAGGGGCAATATCTAGTTTGATATAAACAAAACTTCGCGTGGGTTGTTATATCTCGGGCTTGTAATTATTAGCTTAGAAGAACACAATCTTAATATTAATTCAAATTCAAATCAAATATTTAGAATACGTAATGGATGTTTACTTTCATTACGAAGGTATACACACTACATATGTTTATTTAAGTTAATACATGTTTGAGTAAAGTTTAATAGTACTGATGTATTTAATGTAGATATGTGATGACCCTATCGCCCGCTTCTGTATCAAGTAATTTGAAATGATGAATTTAACAACTTGTGTAGTAGGTATCTGTTGATAAATTGGTGTTTGTATTATTGACTTACTTAATCGTGTTGCTAACGTTTCGTCCATAAAATGTTCGTCCACAGCGGACGGAACGACACCTTTTCATTTTATTATTCTTTTGCTTTATGACGTCCCCACAAAGCAATTTGTATTAATGCTAGTTACATAATACAAAAAAAATCGATCATCACTACATAGTATAAAACATAGTCGCTTCCTCTGTCCCTTTGTATGCTTAAATCTTTAAAAACTACGCAACGGATTTTAATGCGGTTTTTAATAGATAAAATGATTATAGAGGAAAGTTTATTTGTACTTATATTTTATAACCGTGTCAAGCCGAGGAGGGCCGTTAGTAACGCATATTTAGCATAAAAATAGTTAACATTTATCAATTAATATATAATATAATTAGTTAATATTAATCAACAGTATAATCACATAAAAACTTAATATGTAACAACAGTTACATTTGCAACACAACAGTTGGCATTATATATTATTAAGTAGTCATTTATTTCCCTTTAGAACGTATAAAAATCACAGATAAACAATAAAAAAACATATATTATATATTATACTATATTACATATATATTTTAGTATAAAAGTCAACATCTTAAAAATATTGGCTTACATTGATTTGGTTTGGTTTGTCTGGACACACACTTCCGACCTCGGCTAACTTCGGCTACGAAGTTGACGAAGTAATGAAGCGGGTCGGACGAGTTAGTCTGGGAAGTGTGTAGAGAAAGCTGACTGAGAAGCCTATACGAATAAACGACTTAGAGATAGTGATATATTTATGCATTCATTATAGAGCTTTTTTACTTGGTATCACTCATAGGAGCAAATACATTATCACCATACTAACAAAGTGCATAGCATTATTTGGATTTGTAATGTCCACTTTTTATTATTTTTAACTTTATATTATTACGTGCTTAAGTTTATCATACATGTGATTTTTTTCTAGATATATTTAAAGTAATAAGGTGATTTTGATAGATTAATTTATGTACTGTAAGGCGGTTATCACATTGCACCGCACACCGCTCCGGTTTGCGGTTATGAAAAGTAACGTTGTTCTAAAAAAATCAACGGTATAACACACTGTCCCCGTATCTCCGTGCAGTGATATTTCATAGTGGAAATCTGCATTGCCGCTCGCAATAAATTTATTTTATCATAAAAGTTAAAAACCATATAAATAGATCGATTTAGTTTGTTAAAGTTTTCTATCTGACTGCATAAAACAACTTTTTTGTTTGGTGGACGAATCGTCAGTTAAATAAATAATAAAATTAAAAGGTATCATTTTGTCTACTGCGGACGACACGTCAGCAAGAATGTTGACCATTGTCATGTTCCGGTTTAGAGGGATAAGTAAACTAATGCAAATGCTAGAATAAACTAACCTCAAGTTTGCAACGCGACAATTATTTGTTGTATGTTGGCGGTTTGTTGCCATTAAATGTATCTACGAAATCATACTTTCCAAATCATAAAAAAATACTTTCAAAATTACTTTTTCTTTTTTTTGTGAAGATTATTTTGACGAAAGTATATTTTTTATTTAACGATATCTATACGAAACACTGAAGTACCTTAATAAAAAGAAACTTTGAGTTTTTATTATATCATAATTTTTATCCACGCTTAGCATTATTTAAGAACTGAATAAAGTTCCTAGAGGGCAGCATAAAGAAAGAAGTATGGAGGAAAGCCTCAGGCAACAAATCTCCATTTAACCAGATTAAAGCACCTCGCGGTTTTATAAAATAGAACCCGGTATGAAGGAGTCTGAATATTTTACGGGAACTGGCTCGCTGTCAAACTGCTGCTATCATTCATATCTTGACTGTGGTTTTGACAATGCGAGTAAACTATTTCATTTCTGTGTGAAATGGGGTTTATTTGTCATTGTAAAGTACCCTATTTTACAAGCAATGTTATGACCTCAAACGTTACTTGTACAATATATTGTTGAATATATAAACTGAGCAAAGGGTTTTGTTTCTTAAATCGAAATGACATTTGCTCAAAAGCGGCTATACAAGATCCGATCTTACGGCCATTATTAAGAATTAATATCCTGACTACACATAGAGATAAGCTTAGTAGAGTTTTATTGCTAAGATATTTTTATTATTAATCGAATAATCCTGGAACTAACCCAGACAGTACCTATACGTAATGTAGCTATGAACCATCTCGATCACGTCAGCTTACAAACGAAAAAACCGCAAAATAGGTCCAACCATTTAAAAGTTATTATACGAGTATGTGTATATATACGTCAATATTATAACACTCCTCGTTTTCTATCGAGGTTTAAAAATAATAATGTTTGCCTGGTAACTGTTCTAAAATAGCATTATCTCTGATTTTAGATAGGTTGTAAACATTGGCCGTTAATAAATATTAACGTAGCTTGGTAAAGGCCATTGTGCAAACCCGCCGCAAGGCTAGGCGGGGAAGCGCTCGACCCGGCTTCCATCTCACCGGTGTCAGAAGAGGAGATGGAGGCTGCTGTCGACCGCTTACGGGGCAAGAAGACGGCACCGGGCCCAGATGGGGTCCTAGGGTAAATCCTGGACATCGCAGTGGAACGACTCGAGCCATGGCTTCGCGGGCTCTTCAGGCGCCTGTCTTGCGTCGAGGAGATTCCCGACGCCGTGGAAGGAAGGCCGGCCGTGCCCCCTGAGAAAGGAGAATCGCCCACCTGATTCTCCTTCAGGTTACAGGCCCATCGTTCTGCTGGACGACGTCGGGAGGCTGTTCGAGCGCGTGGTGGCCACCCGAATCGTCCGGCACCTCAAGGGGACGGGGCCTAACCTGTCGGAGGCACAATACGGGTTCAGAGCGGGACGTTACTGTCTAGACGCCCTGCTCTGGCTCAAGGCCTGGCTCAAGGCAAGGACGCAGGAGTCGGTTCGCGAAGGCGACAAGGCGTTGGCGGTCTCTCTTGATATCGCCAATGCCTTTAATAGTCTCCCGTACGGAACAATACAGAGGGCGCTCCGCTACCATGGGGTGGCCCTGTATCTGCGGGAGCTTTTGGCCGACTACCTCCGGGACCTGGTGGAAGGACCTGCGGGGTCCCACAGGGGTCTGTTCTGGGCCCACTTCTGTGGGACATCGGTTACGACTGGGTCTTCCGCGGCGCGCTACCCAACAAGATCGCGAGACGGGAGGTGACCCCCGCTTGCCACAAGTGCGGGCACAGCGTCCCACACGCCGGGGGAGTACGTCGCTTTTAAATCACAGCGGCGTACTCTCTCAGCTATCGAAGGAGAGGACCTCTCGCTGCCGAGCATCGCTAATGCGATGCTTTGAGGTGGCAGGTCATTGCAGGCGGTGGTCTCCTTTTGCGAAGAAATCATGACGAAAAAGAAGAATACGAAGTGGTCCTGGGAGGACGATCCCAACTCAGGCCAGCTCCAGCGCAAGCGGACGGGGGGCCCAAAAAGGCGGTTCCTACGTCTTCAAAGCGCCTCTGATGCGGGGCTGCCGGGAGGAGTCAGGGGACTTTCCTCGGCCAGCACGGCCTCGCACGTCTGGAGGGTGCCTCCTCTTTCAGCGCGGGAGGAGGCCCGGTGAGGACGGGGCCGTAGCCGCGGAGCGAGATGGTGAATGCCAACGCGACCCCATCTCGCTCCTTGCCGGGCGGTAGGAAGGTCGTCGAGTGGTTTTTAGTCAGTTCGAGTCCGACATAACCCGCTGCTCCCCGAGAGCGGTGGGTATCCGGGGGGATTTTCCACACGTAAAAAAAAGGCCATTGTGCAAAACTAAACTTTCAATATTGGTCTTGTAATAAAATAATGAAAGGGGTTAAAGGGGAAAAATTCCACATTAAAAAAAATCATAGTATGATTTTAACTTGCTACCTTTGTTCAAATCTCGCAGATGTTGCAGATCAGCTATTAAAATTAGAACCTTAAGGTATAGTTCTAATTTTAATAGCTGGTCCGAATTGCCAAAAACTTTTTAATTTATTTTACGAAAATGTCTTCATAATTTTTAATGAAAGAAAAAACAATCACCCCATGCTCGCTTCTAAACTCTTATCTTTCGTCAATGGAGACTAAAGTAAAGTTAAGTTGATATTCTTGTATACATTACTACAGTGTAACGAAGACCAGGTTAAACCTTGGAGTACTTTATGCTATGTTTATTAATAAGTCGGTAACTGTCTTACTTGGTACTGAATAAATACAGACCAAAATAATTCAAGGTTTAAGTTGACATTATAGTCTGTATTACAATATCAACTTAAACCTTGGGACTGGGAGGACTTTTGTATAATATGTTTATTACCAAGAGGGTACTTGTAAAATTTCATAAAAGAAATAACTTAAAAATATATTTATTCTAGGTTCAGCCTCTCCGATTAAAATTGATTCCAAAATATTACATCTTAATAAAGCTTTGATGGTCGAATGGGCCATAGGGCAGTAAGTTCCGATATTGATATGACCGATAATTGGATTTAATGAGGTTGGGCCCAGTCGGCCAAGGGTTGTAAGTTTCAAAGCATTGGTCCATATCAATCTGCCGTCACGATTTGGGAAATGAATATAAAATATTTGATATTTTCCATCGTCGGCGCTTGGTTAAACTTCCAAATATTCCAAATATTTAACTACTTAGAGTAGTTTAAGTTCTAGCTCTGATGATGCTGTCATAAGCGAAACCGGTAGGCTATTTATAAAATAATGAATTATAAGTGATACGTAAAACAGTACAAGTGTTACTTCATTTAAAAATATGAATATAAAATAATTAATTTGCGAAATATGTGTGATACGTAGTCGATAAGAAATGTACCAAATATTTTTCAAATAAAAAAAAATCACTGAATTTGAATTTGTCTCCTCCAATTCTCGCTGACGAAAGGGATCGAATTTCGCAATAAAATTAATAAAATTTGTTTCTGCATTCATATATTTTTTTTTGTTTTCCTGTTCAAGTACTGGTACTATTGTTTTTTTTTCAAACCGGGCCAAAACTAGTCTCCTCTGAAACTAAAATTAATAAACATAACTAGGTTTATGAATTCATAATAATAATAAAGTCATAATAAATCTTGAACCGTTACCACTTTCAAATCTGATGCAGTCTAGAAGGAGAAAGGCAACACGCCTCGATAATAAACATTTCTTGTATGATGAAATGTAACTTCGATTGTGTTAGTTAGATTGTAAAAAAAAAATAGTTTAACGTAAAAAAACGAGTGTTAGGCTATACAAATATATAGCGGTTATCATCAAGCGCGTGAGTAATTACGCAAAAAAAATTTTTTTTCTTTTTGTTTCGTTACTGTAATACTGCCTTTCTGTAACTTAATTTAAAAAAAAAGAATCTTCACACCCACATCCCTGACCAGCCGAACCCACTATTACTAGCCCACAACTAGCCGAAGACACTAAGTCCCACAATGTGATAGATGGCAAGCCTATCGCCAACCAGGCACGTACCCGATCCCGGGCAACATTATTTTATTAGAAAATTGAAAATATAAATTTTTTAATATATTTGTTTCCCGGCCCTTGAATCGAACCCTGGACCTCAAGAAGTCAAGTCTGACGCCGGACAGCTAGACCATAGAAGCGACAAATAATAATAATTTTAATATTGTAATATTTTAAGCTAGGTCTATAATCAAATCTGAAAAGCGTTATCATATTATTATATTATATTTATATATAAGCAAACTAAACTAACTTATTATTGTTACGTAATAACTTATCCCACAAAAACATTTCATGTTAAATGTTGCCAAGACGAGACCATATAGCTCGCAGTGTCAAAAAGTATTTACATGTGTAGAGCCAAGTTTCTAACCCTACATGCCCAGCCCTAATTTTACACTCAAGTTACGGGGAAATACTACAGCCATAGCTCGTACCGCGTAGTTCGTAGCGCGTATCATGCGAGCGAGTTTAACCATGGACTTAACTGGCGAGTCGGCCGCTAGGAAAGAGTTTAAAAGATTGAATCTAGATTACACTGCCCGACTTAAATTATGATAATTCAATTTAAAAAACAGGAATTCCCAAAAACTTTTAAACACCCTGTTTCAAAGTTTTTGGGAGTACTTTAAAAGGCAAGCGAAACTGCGGGCTACAGCTAGAAGTTTATAACAGTTTAATCTAGAACAGAGGCAATAAAATGAGGGTGGAAATTTTGAGAGAAGTCGACGCCGAACCTGCCATTCACAGACAGCTATTGATAGGGTTTGCTGAAGGAATATATAGAGCTGTTGCAACACTACTCCAACTTTAAGCATAGGTGATTAAAGCATGTCATGTTACATGTGTCCATTATTTTGTTTTGCTCTTAACTTCTAATCGCGGAAAAAACATTTTTCCCCGAATTGGTCCGGGTCCGCTAAGTAGAATAGACCATCTGTCTCTCTACCAGGTTGCTTGTAAGAAGCGAGCACAGGTTAAATTATAGGTCAGTTAGACTACTGATAGTAGAGTGTTGTGCAACATCTCGCCTAGCCAGGGATGCACTGCCTTACTTACTCCTGCCTCTGTCTGTGAATCTTCACGCCCATATCTCGAAGATGTACGCAGAGTCACAACCAGGGTACCCACGACTAGCCGAAGATACTAAGTCCCACAATGTGATAGGTGGCAAGCCTATCGCCAACCGGGCACATATCCTATCCCGAGCAACATTTTTTTTATTAGAAAATTCGAAAAATCCAATTTTATTTTTGTTGCCCGAACCGGGATTCGAACCCGGGACCTCATGCACTCAAGTCCAACAACTGAACCGCTAGACCACAGAGGCGATTGTCTGTGAATGAGTCTATTATATTCCGGTACAAAGAGCAGGGTAGCCTTGCACTTCCACAATTGGTCTAATATCCCAGCCTTAGGGCAGTAATGCACTTGCTACATCTACGAGTATGGTGTGTATGGGCCACAGTTATCTCTTACCATAAGGAGAGCCATGTGATTGTTAACTTAACTCTCACATAAAAATGTTATTTTAGTATTGTTTAATTACTCTTAAAAGCTCAATTTTTTTTATACAGGACTTTAAAATAATAGTAATAAGCACAGGATATTGTTGAGAGTGATTTTTGTAATTTGTTTTTGGCCAACTGTTTTGTGCGACTTCGTATACTCTTTGAAATGACCACAACTACTACTACTACACAATATTAGCTACTACAGCTACTACTACTACTCAATATTAAAAAAAACAATTGTTTTTGTTTTATTTTGTGTCAAAAGTGAACGTACAATTAGACAAATCCTATTAATATTATAAATGCGAAAGTTTGTAAGTATGGATGTATGGATGTTTGTTACTCTTTCACGCTCAAACGGCTGAACGGATTTGTCTGAAATTTGGAAGAAAGATAGATTGTGACCTGGATTAACATATAGGCTATTTTTAATCCCGATTGCACACCGGGTTTCTGTGAAAACGCGGGTGAAGCCGCAGGTAGCAGCTAGTATATTAATAAATCCAGTTTTAGGTAAATGTAACATATAGTGTTCATTGTTTAGAAAAAAAACATTTGATCTTATAGAAACATTAGATTAAGTTTTACTACTCTTTAATGTGTGTACTTATAGATACTGAAATTTAAAAATGTGACGAAAGGGTTCACGTAAAGATTTTGAACAGTTAAGTATATCATGATTATAGTATTATTACTTTCACTTAGGTTTTAATCTTTTCAGTCTACTGGTCTATAGATTTTTTCTAAGAAAGTAATAATAATTATTAATCTTAATAATTATTGCATAAGTAAATCAAGCCAAGCAATCAAGCTAATCGCCTCTGTGGTCTAGCGGTTCAGTTGTTGGACTTGACTGCATGAGGTCCCGGGTTCGAATCCCGGGTCGGGCAACAAAAGAAAATTGGGTTTTTCCAATTTTCTAAAAAAAAATGTTGCTCGGGATAGGATATGTGCCCGGTTGGCGATAGGCTTGCCACCTATCACATTGTGGGACTTAGTATATTCGGCTAGTCGTGGGTACCCTGGTTGTGCCTCTGCCTACCTCTTCGGGGAAAAGGGCGTGAAGATTCTTTTTTTTTAAATCAAGCTCATAAGCTAGGAAAGTACTTACTATTTATTTTGTATTTTTCTTGAGTTGAAAATATTGGTGGTAATTCTAATTACACTTATCTTAGGTATATGCTAACTTTTTCTATTGAAACAAAAACAAAAAAAAAATATGGAACATTACAGATTTGCGAATTTAGTCCGGTAAATTTGGTCCGTATAATTCGCTACTAGTGTGTTTAAGAGTACATAAGGCCACATACCGGATTCCAATTTCCATTTTGCAATAAAACCCGGTTCTTATAGTCAACGATTTGTAATCCGTTAGTATAATTGTTGGTAGATTGCATAAAAACTAACAAAGCGTTGCTCATAATTACACAAAATGTTGTTAGCAATCAACAACGAAAAATAGTAGTTAGATTTTTTACTATTCCGACTCCGACAAAACCGACTCGTTTTTTAAATATAAGAATTGGACATAAATCGAAATTCAAGAGTAACCCCACTGATGTTGGAACCGAAAAGTCGCCTTAAGAACTCCTTACATCATTTTTGGGCTTAATTGATAAGTTTTTAGTAGTGTATCTCAAATCTACTGCTGAAATTAGCCCTTAGAAGGTATTTGCAAAAATATGAACTTGGCACAATTTTTTTTAAGAACTGATATACAATATGGCATCGATCCACTCTATATAAATCCTCAGGCCATTATTCTCTGTCATAAATTTGAATAGAATCGATTGCTGTCTGCGCCTCCGGGAAAGTTAGATTTCCCTCAGGATTTTCACGACACCTGACCGGATGTAAAATATATTACCTTTTTTCATATCCCAGTTAGTCGATATTGCGTAGATAGATGTTTTTATGGAATCGGAAGGCAAGGCAGGTTGAAAAAGGTTTTCTTGATGGTAGAAATACGTGTCGTACACAAACACCAAAGTTAAATGTGCGTTACCAACCTAAGGTCAAGTTAATCGCCAGCATGTTCCATCAGGACATTATAGCGTCAAGCTGTGACTATGGGTTGATAGACATAGTTACCGCGATAATACAATTAATAATATAAAATTAAAATTACGTGCTAATATCTACTAAAGTACATATTAAAAACTAAAAACTATGCGTTACGAATTATTATGGTCAAATTTATATTTTACCGGGGGGTAAAAACAATACTAAAAGTATCTTCACGCCCATATCCCCGAAGAGGTAGGCAGAGGTACAACTAAGGCACCCACGACTAGCCGAAGACACTAAGTCCCACAATGTGATAGGTGGCAAGCTTATCGCCAACCGGGCACAATTCCAATCCCGACCAACATTTTTTTTTCGAAAATAGGAAAAATCCAATTTTCTTTGTGTTGGCCGACCCGGAATTCGAACCCGGGACCTCATGCAGTCAAGTCCAACACCCGAACCGCTAGACCACAGAGGCGATAAAAACAATACTAAATATAACTTTCGTCGGAACCAAATTCCGTTACTTGCCAATTTTGTTTCAGGTGATTCGACGTGAATCGCGATCTTGATACAGACAGACTAACATTAAAAGTATGTTTGCTGTCTCTTTTTGGTCAACTGTATCAACTTTTTTAAATATCTTCAATGTATTAACTCTTCAACAGTTTTGTTATAAGAATAGATATAGATGTTAGTGTCTTCGGCTGGTCGTGGGTGCCCTGGTTGTGCCTCTGCCTACCTATATGGGCGTGAAGATACTTAGATATAGATGTAGATAATACTTAAAAGCAAGCTTTGGTTTAGTCTTACCAATTTTAATTTATACAAAGCACGTGATTTAAAACACTTACTTCTTACAATAACTTGACATTAAATGTAAAAATTTCGAAAGGGTATTTTACATTCTCATATACTTTAACCGACTCAAAAAAAGAAGGAAGTGTAATTAGAATGTCTGTTTTTTTGTATGTTTGCTATGCGATTCCTCTTTTTAAACATTAATGGTTGAGGTCGTCAACATATTATACAAAATATTGCAGTACTAGGTGGTAGAGTTTCGCAGCGACTAACCACCAGAGCCTTACCTATTCCCGCCGCCATAACGTCAGTGCTTGCTGTTGAGGGTATGTTCGGAGGATAAGGTAGCTGGTAAACTTACTTTTGCTCGAGGCCTATCATCCCGACCTCTGGTTGGCAACGCACCGTTTCCACCTTTGGTGTCTTTAGGCGACGTGAATTTCTTACCATCAGGAAATCCGTCAGCTTGTTTGTCTTCCAATATAACATAAAAAAAAACATATTTTTATATATTCAAAACTACTAACTAGTACGAAGTTGATAAAATTTATGTGGGACCACCTCGGAATAATTTATTTGATATTTTCCATGGTCGGCGCTTGGTAAAAATCCCAAATATTCATATTTTTAAAGAAAGAAACACTTGTACTGTTTTACTTATCACTTATAATTTATTACTTTGTAATTAGTAGCCTAACGGTTTCGCTTATGAAACATATAAAAAAAATCGCATTAATTTTACATAGTTAGAGTTGGTTTTTGTCGTTCTACTGCGCTTAGTTATTACATATGTAATTCATATATTGTTCTTAGATTTCAACCATAGAAACCATTGTTACAACTCCTGTTATAAATTATTTGAGCACGACCTTCCTAAAATATATTCTTAAACAACACAGGTATTATACAAAAACAAACCGTAGTAAAATAAGAGGATTTGGGAAATATGTGTTAACATTTTAGCTTGCGACTTCGTCCGGGCTTTGGAATGTAATTTTTAACTCGGACGGAAACAGAGGGTTGTTCGATTGACAGATTTGGATGCGGATTTTTTTTTGAAAACTGACTCGATTGAGATAGTTGTTAGCTAAATTATAAATTTCGTCAGGGGTAATTAAACATTTTTGGTTTTAGGACTATTAATAACTCTTTCCAATATAATTTTGTTAAATTAAGGATTAATTTTTACATTTAAACACTGTTATTGGCTCTTAATGTTTTTAATAAACAGCTGCTATAAATTTAATGAAAACTTTTACTGTGACAATTTAACATAATTAATAAAGCATCTTGAAGGAATTGTCAAAGAATATAATAAGGACATGAAGCAACTGTATGAAAACAATATTGTATACTTATACTAGCTGCCTGTTCCGGCTTTACTTGGATGGTAATTTTTTTGATCATAAATTGAGATGCTATCTACTTGAAGTTGGAACTGTTAAAATCGGACAAACAACGGGACACGTTATTTATATACATGACGTGTATATAAATAACGTAGCGTAGCGTATAATATCGTCTACCTATACCAAGCTTAAGATTGTCATTGTTTCTGTTTTTTTTTTATTTTCACGGGTTAGCTGGTAGAAATCTCTGTTGCTGGAGATAAGCTCGCCCATTGTACTGTATTTATGTTTTGTGTAGTGATAAGGTTTTGTGTACAATAAAGATGTTATATTATTATAAAGTAATATGCATTGTTATGGCCCCTTCTATAATTAATTCTTCGGTTTAGGTTAAGAAAACGTGACGTCATAAACATAACTTTAGAAACATCCTGTTCGATAAATAGCGGCAAATTCAAAGTTGTACAGTCAAGTTATTTTTTTTTTAGCGTGATGACAAGGACGTCGTTACTTTCCAATTAATCATAATAGTTCGATTGTAAGTGTTAGTAAATTATCGCCTATCACTAGACGACTGGTAGTGAGGCGGTGTTGAACTTGGCTTCCCGAGGTGCTAGGTCGGGCGACAAAGAGAAAAGAATTTTATAATAAAAATTAAAACGTTGCCGCCGTTTAAAATTTTACCTGTACCAGGATTAGGTATACAATTCAAAGTTGCATTATGTTCATGGGAACCATTTTTAGGCTTGCGCTTTTTCTGCAAATCTAACTTTTATGATGTAACTAGCCGACCCGGCGAACTTCGTATCGCTTGACATTGACAGCTACTAACAGTTTGTGTGGATTAAAGCATTGGTTTTCCTACTTTTCCCAGTCTTCCTTTTCATCAGGACCTTCCCCTGACATTAACTATCGTCACAAAAAATAATTAGCAAAATTGGTCCATACGTTCAGGCGTGATGTGATGACCACGAGAAATGATTTTTATATATACATATAGTATATATACATATACTATACAGTACATATCAGAATCAGGAAAGAAACTTATTCATGTGGACCATACAAGTGGAACTTGTGCAAGTCGAATTTTTTATAAACTACTAGCGAATCCGAATCGCGGCACAAACTGAAGATCTGGCGAAAGAAACTCAGTGTGCCTGTTTTTTGAATAATAAATATACAATCTAATTTTACATTTATAATACCACCGGACCACTACATCACATTTTTACATATACAGATTACGTTTTAATTATTTTTTTACCTTTTGATTATTTTTTTGGATTTTATCGATGCCATCTAATAATTTAAAAAAAAATTCAAAAAACATCGAACATCGTCAATCTACACACAAAGTTCATTTACAATTTTAGAATATATAGACTTATACGAAAAGCACCCGCAGTAAATTCGGAGGGTTCTGAGAATTATAAGCTTTATAACTATTCGCGGGTAGACTTCCATATAAGTTGTTGAGCATCATATAAGAGAAGATTAGTGGTGGTAGATTAGAAGGTGAGAGGATAAAGACCTTGTTTGTGTATAAGTTGCTTTTACGACTACTTACATATATTGATAATTATAATACTACATTCTTTGTAGAATATGGGTATTATTGTTGTATATGGGTATAGTTATGTAATTAGTATTTTGTCTACATACCTACAGCGAAAACACGTTTATGCCCACGCGTCTTGGGTTCGATATACACCAAAGAGTAAAGTATAATAACTGAGATATGCACTTGGTGTGCCATCATTATGAGTATGAGTAGCGCTCTATTTAAAATAGCGTCTTTTTAAGCCATTGCATAGCTTCTATAGCGGGCCTTGAGCGTGGAGACCGAATCCAGAAATTCCGTACCGAAAATAACCTAACACTCTGACTGGTACAGTGGTGATACTTTTTAGTTTTGCCATCTATCGATGAATAGCAGAACTTTTAATGACTTTTTGATTACACTTGTCTTTTTAAGTCAGCAACTTGCCTCTAGGTGGCATTAGTTGTATCGGCGTTTCTGCGCATGCGTAATCCCCCTCTTCGCCCCGCAATCTGGTGACTAATGCCTGCTTAATCAATAGCTTTACAGCGGCAGTCTCCGAGTGCCACACGTCTTTTTTTTTTAATTTGTACCCAAGAGGTAAGCGTGCCATTTGTGAATATTATATTGGTTTAATGGGTTCAAGTATTTACTTAACATGAAAAAGGACATATTATGTTTAAGACTATGTGGTGGCCTTTTTTGGGCTTTGCTTCTAGGCGGTTTAAATTTTTTTAATAAAATTTTATTAATAAAAACACCACGTCTATTTTTATTGAATACTTCCTATTCATTAAACGGTTTTTATGTGTTTAAAAAAAAGCAAGATTTATGATCTCAAAATTAGAAAGAAACTCGAATAGGCAGATGCTGTCATGTAATACTGAAGGTAACCCCGTCGCGTGTTTATACATAAAGAGCAGGTATTTAATTTATAAACAGGACCTAGTTATAATACTGTATATTACGTTACACTAGTATGGGTATTTAACAGCCTCGTTGGCTGAGAGGTTAGCGTACACGCCTAGCTTCACCAACCAACCGCGAGGCTCGGACTCAATTTCCATTGTCGACAGACATTTGTATGGTGAACTAAGATTTCCGTATTTCCGAGTGTTTGGGTTTACTAAATTTATGCTGGTATTTATGTAAGTACTTATATGTATTAGTAATGCTGATTTACACCCATAACAAAAGTATGTAATTTGCCCACTTTAGGTTTTGGACCAATTAGTGTTATTTGTCCAGGTATTTATTATTTTTATTGCTACTAACACATTACTTATTCCTATAGTCATAGCCTAATCATAAATCGATGCATGTTGGTATTGTAGGGTTCATTTTTTTTAACAATTAAGCGCAGTTGAACTGCAAAAACTGACTGCAATTATTTTATTATATTTGACAAAAATCATTGGATAGTTTTATGTAAATTCATCAATATTCTACTACGTAGTAGTTTCTGAGTTATAATTAATAATGCATATAATATTTTTCGCTTATGTTGGTGACCTCAAAAAACTATTAAATACTCAACTGAACTATAAAGTAATTAAAAAACCACGGTTCAGATAGTAATAAAATTAGTATGGAACCACCTGGAAATCAAAACCTATATTTCTAAAACAAGAACTGTCGAATTCGGTTGGCTATTGACCGAGTTATCGCGTAACAAACACACAAAAATAAATAAAAAAAACATATTCTCGGATTGTGAACTTCAATTTTTTAACATCGAGAAATATCCTTGCCTTTTAGCCTTTTGATTCCGTTGTTCTTTCAATTCCTAAACGATAATTTTCGAAAATCAAAAAAAATTGTTTACACCGTAAAGCCACAGTATATCCCAGACAATTTGGTTTAACGTCTGCTTTTCTTATTCATCCAAACACCTAAATTTAATAGAAAATCGCGTCTGGGTACCGAATTTAACCCGCCATCGTCTTGATACGTAGCGTCTATAAATCGTACAATTCTATAGGCATTTCTTGCCTCAGTCTGGTGTTCCACTCGTCAAATACCTTTCTTTGACAGACGCTTATTCCACTAGTTCGATATCACTATCCAAGATTTCTGACAATTACACAATTATAATTTACTAGGTGGTAGAGTCTCGCAGCGACACAACCGGGTTGGTACCACCGCCTTACCTGTTCCTGCCGCCATAACGTCATGATGTGTTCCGGTTTGGAGGGTAAGGTAGCCGGTAAACTTACTTTTGCTCGAGGCCTAACCTCCCGGCCTTAGGCTGGCAACGCACCATTTGGTGTCTTTAGGCGGCGAGAATTTCTTAATGTTAGGATATCTTTTTTTAAATTTAAATTTTATAATTATATTATAAATTAAAAAATAAATTTAAATAAATTTAAATTAAAATCTAAAAGTAAGCAAATTATATGCTTGTAAATAAATAAAACATTATCCACACTAAAATGCATTTGACACACACAAACAAATATAGTGATGATACCGATAAAAGATCACAGACGGCGCACTAAAAAGTTTGGAAACACAGTAGTTGAGAAATGAAGATGGCGTTCTTATTAACAAGATATTAAAAACTTATTATGGTCGAATTTCGACCAATGGGTGACCACTAGTAATAATAAATCTTTATTTGTGTATAAATAGGGTACACAGAGGTGTTCTAACAGTTATATTTTATGCTTCGCCTTTTTCACCAGACTTAATTGGTATACGAATTTTATTTAAGGTTAAAATTACTATCATTATTTATTAATGTTAAAATATTTTTTTTATATTTTTCATATGTTTCTTTTTAAATTACCTAATTGACATTTTATATTTTAATTCAATCAAACAATATAATATGTCATATCTAACATTATTTTTGATTCTTATTTTCTTATTGGACCATTTTTAAAACCAACCAACGACCAAATTTAAAATATAATTTATTAATGAATTAAAATTAATTATTCCATTTATTTAGATAAATAAATTAAAATAAATATGTAAGTCAACTTCAATAAATTACTCGATAATAAATTTAAACTCTCGTTGAATACACGTTTTACTTATCACGTAATAATATTGGCTTCTCAACCATTAAGTTATACAACATCACGAAAGTCATTTTATTGCTTTTTCGCCTGACATTGTTAGTTTACAAAAGACATTTGCTATACCTTAATTAAAGTAAATTTAAACCCTCATTAAAAGCATGTTTCACGAAACATTGCCTTATAATTGATTCTCAACCAATAACTTGGTTGTACCACTGCCTACCACTTCGAGGATATGAAGCTGAAGATACTTCCTCTTTTTACTTTCAACTATTCACAGGGTAATTGGGTGATAGTTTTTTTTGCTTTCAATTATTCAATTTCAATTATTTAACAATTTTCTTTTACTCAATTATTGAAAGAAAAGCTAGGATACATTTTTAAAAATTACCCAACTATGATTATGTACTCAAGAAACATACTAATAGAGATAAAATATGTTTTTACAAAAGAATACACAGTATCCCCAATAAGAGAGGCTTACAAGGAATAACATCTGGGGCTCGGCTCCGTAAACACTTGGCGGCAAACACAAGGTTACAAGAAAAATGTTTTTGTTCGTCGCTGATAAAAGATACTGTTATATTATGATATTATACGGAAAGGTAATTATTAGTTTCATGTTTTTCATTTTTGGATAATGACAAAAATCATTGTTTGTGTCTACCATTAGTAGTAGTATGTACAGTAATTTTCACAGGATCCACTGGCTTATTTATTCTAAAAAAAACGACGGGTTGCACTCCGGGAGTGCCGGCATAAGTGAAAACTTGAATATTAACGTTGTTGATTTTTGATAATTTTAATATAATATTTATTTATTGCGCTATCCCGCGCCGTCTAAATGAAACAGCAGGCGCAGGCATTCATTTTCGCCGCGCCGTAGGAAGAGAGGGGGATACTTCCCTTCCTACGCTGCGCCGGCTATTTACTTTCCATCCGTCTTAAGCATTTCCGATCAGGTCACGTGTCCTGACGCAAGTTTAGAAGTTTTTACCCATTCCAAAAAAGTGCGCAACGCCGCTAAAGAAGTTTTCACCTCAAAAAAAACTTATTCTAGCTATCGCAATGATAGTTATGTGCTGTTACAAAAGGCAAGATACCATCAAGCCTCAGGACAGCAACATACCTATAATATACCTATCGGAACGTTACTTTAAAATAACGGCTACCCACCCGAACCTGGTGTTAACACCCGCATGTGACTAAACACCGACCGCAAACGTGACCACTAAATTTAGAAGACCCCGTCACGTCAGAGGATCCAATAACTTCGGCAAATGCAAGCTTCACTCCCAATCCAAACACAAACTCGCAAGACACTGCACTACACTGTCGTCGCCGGTCTCCGCGATTAAGACCTCTCTTGCGCCCAGCGCCTAACGCCGAGCGACGAGCAGCCACTACTCCTCCATCAAGTCCATCCAGTAACCAGAACGCAGCACCAAGTCGAGGTACGGTCTCAAGAGTGACAGCCCTCGTTGCTGGCGTTGTAGGGAACAGTTCAATCTATCTAAATAATAATGTCTCAGGGTTGGCAACACATTACTCATTTTCAAAAAAAAGCCTATAATAGCTATGGTGTCTCAAGGCCCTGTTTGTATCTTACCATCATGAGAACCGTGTGCTAGTTTGTTCACTCCAATATAAAAAAAATTGTAAGCTCTGGGGCTTGGTTCTTTATCTATTCAGAATAATTGATGTGTTACATGTGATAAAAAGATTTTAGGGAATGATTCCAACATTCTTCAAGCTGGACAAATATTTATTTTCGTTTGTAAGCCCTGCGAAATTACCAATCCAAGCACGCTTGGCGTCGGGGGACTCTAATTCTCTTCCTAATTTCACACCTTATTGTCGAAGAACGGTAAGAAAATGAGAATTCTTCATAAAAATTCATAGCACGATGTTAAAGTAGGGTCGGTGGATTCTTAGACGGAGTTTATATTATAACATCAAAAATCAATAACACAGTCGTTGAACTTTTTCTGCTAAAGAAAAAATAAATAATATAAAGTGAACTAATATAATAAACATACCTAGTGACTTACAATATTAAAAAATATAGGTTATTATTTTCTATCTTCTTTTTATCTATCTATTCTTCTATATAGGTTATTATAAATATAGGTTATTATTATATTATCTACAGACAAAGTTAGGCCTTCTAGAGTTTTGTTGCTAAGATATGTTTGTTAATTATTAAAAAAATACATTGGTTATCTACCTGGCAACTGATCTAAAATAGCACGACTTCTTAGTTATGTTGTTAATATTGGCCGTAAGTACATACATATCGATATGGACAAGATTAAACAAGACAAGAAGACACGGACATAGATACATATAAACTCGGACACGGACATAAATAAATATATCTGGACTAGTTACACAAATTGAATTTAACCCCGAAGTAAGCTAATTAGATGCTTGTGTTATGGGTGTTAGTCAACGATTCCAATACATATAAATACTTAAATAGATACCAGAATATTACCATTTAGATGTCTGCTTTTCCGTGTCTGGGTGTTTATTAAATTTTTAATAAACACCCAGACCCGGAAAAGCAGACATCTAAATGTTCATCACACAAATGCCTGCCCCCGTCGGGAATCGAACCCGAGCCTCGCGGTTAGGCGGGTACTCTAGCCACTCGATCAATGAGGCAAATATAAATAGAAATCATTTTTACTATACAAAATTAAGTTTTAATTTACAACTATACTACTATACATGTATATCATCTCCGGATAAAGAGATACTGATTTAAAATCACTGTTACAGAAGATACCGTATCTTTGATTTTTTTCAATTCGTTGTGACATTGGAATGTACTACCAACTCTTCAAGTTCACGGTGTTAGTGCCAAGTAAGCCCGTATTACAAACAGCCTGGCAGGCACATGACTTAGGCACTTTAATAGAGCTTTGGACGAGACCAACACAAATAAAACTATATTTCAACTTAATACAATAAAGTTAAAGTTAAGAGGTATGCAAAGGTACAAAACCAGGCCACTCACAATTAGCCGAAGGTCCAAAGTCCCACAGAGTCAACTTTATGACATATCTCCAGTGACTCGCTCTCAAATAAGATAAAATTCAACATAATTTTAAATAGTTACCATTTTTATCACAGCAGACAAGAAAATTTGTATTCATAAGAACACAGAGACGCTGCAAAGAACGTTGAATTTTGGGATATTATCGAGGGTGGCTCCCTCTTATGTAATCGACTGACAAATGTCTTAGATATTTTACCAACTTTATTTTGTGGATGCCACAAATAATGGGGAGTTCTTTTTATTTTTACAGTATCTTGGATATATCTTTCTGGGGACGTGGGATTGAAATAGTAAGATTTAAATGAGGTGCCGCGACAACTAGTTTTAAAGGAATTTGAGATTTAGTTACAGTCAAATAGTTTTTTTAACCCACGTTATTGAAGTTATACTTCTTTTGGCGCTTTAGGAAAAAATGATGAGGGTAAATTTTTACGATGCGCGCGCACACAAAAAACCGACATGATGAAGTTAGCTATGAAGTTAGCTATAGATAACATTTTAGTTTTTAAAAAGATTTTTATCTTATCACGCCGAAGAAGTATAACTTCTAACGCGTGTACATTAGTACTCACACACTTTTTTTTAAATTTTGTTCATATCAAGCGCGAGAATAGACAAATAAATATACTTTAAAACAACAAGAGCTACTTGCAAATATTCAATTATATTATTTATTTATTATATATTATATTCAATTATACTATGTAAAATAAATTGCTAAATGTGTTGATAAGCGCATAACTTCCGAGCGACTAAACCGATTTGGATAATTCTTTCTTTGTTGTGTTAGTTATTGTCAGAAGAAGGCTCTATGAAGAGAAAAACCGGGAAAATTGCAGGTAAAATGGGAAAAACAATGCTTAACTTTTCCCATACAAACTGAATGGGTGGAACGAAGTTCGCCGGGACAGTTAGTTTTTCATAAAATGTAACATACTAACAATGTCATGTGCCGGTGCGAAAATGTTAGGAAATACTCGTTTATTTATTTTCTGAATATGTGTTACAAAAATATTTGTTTATATCAACATGTTATACGACATTGTGGTGTGCAAATATTTTTAAATTTATACAAAAATAGTATTTAGAAAAAAATTATCATAACATACATAGTTTATGTTAGTATAACCCTAACTACTATAAACTACCACCGTTTCCAAACCTTGCAAGTTAGGAGAAGAAACGGTAAAACAAAACGAAGGGTAAGGTAGACGATAGACTTTGCAAGTTAGGAGAATAAACAGCAACACAAAACGAAGGGTACGGTAGACGATAGACCTTGCAAGTTAGGAGAAGAAACGGCAAAACAAAACGAAGGGTACAGTAGCCGATAAACCTTGCAAGTTAGGAGAAGAAATGGCAAAACAAAACGAAGGTACAATAGCCGATAGACATTGCAAGTTAGGAGAAGAAACGGCAAAACAAAACGAAGGGTACAATAGCCGATAGACCTTCCAAGTTAGGAGAAGAAACGGCAAAACAAAACGAAGGGTACAGTAGCCGATAGACCTTGCAAGTTAGGAGAAGAAACGGCAAAACAATACGAAGGGTACAGTAGACGATAGACCTTGCGCAATTCTTGGCCTAAAAATCCGGCCACAGGGCAGCGACGCACCTACAACCTCTGTGGTGTCTAAAGCCTGCGGTTAGGGGTCTAGGTAGGACTGCCTGTCTTGACGTCAGGGGAAGCCTTGTGCTTGTTCCCTGTCTTGTGGTTCAAAAAATACAGAAACAGTTCTTGAAGTGAAAACTTTTTTTAGCGGCGTTGTGCACATTTTTTTTTGTAAACTGGCCCTAAAGTTGTTTCAGTATTAGGTTTGTCACCTATCACATTGTGGGACTTAACGTCTTCCGCCAGTCGTGGGTGTACTGGTTGAACCTCTGTTTCCCTTTTCGGGAAAGCGTAAAGATACTTTTTTTTACCTTTTTCTAAAATTGCCATTTTGAATCTGTCAAATATCATTTCAATTAAAGAAAATGCCAGAAATAAACGTTACTCAGATGAGGATTTTATAACGTAAACTTAATAAGAATCTACTACTACGAGTATTAGTAATTTTATTTGAATAACAATATAAATGCGTGAAAACTTCCAGTGAAAAAAACCCAATTAAACTTCCAGTCCTGTCTTACCTTCGGACATTGAATTCTTAAATTTTCTAATATTCTCTGAAATAACAATTTCTTATACATAAATCTTCTTCTGAAAATAATTTACACAAGCAAAAAAGAATAAGCAACTTTTTCTACCCGTTCAAGTGTGATGTGGTAGTCAAGTGAACTAAGATTATTTTTCCCTTATTATACAGGGTGTCATTTAAAGTACCAGCCAAATTTTAAGAAATGATTCGGAATCGATAACAACTGATCTATGTAGTAATTAAAAGTTAAAAAAAGTTATAATTTTGTCCTACGTGAAACACAAGATAAAAGTATCTTCACGCCCATATCCCCGAAGAGGTAGGCAGAGGTACAACCAAGGCACCCACGACTAGCCGAAGACACTAAGTCCCACAATGTGATAGG
>NJDC01001254.1:106988-130306 GCA_002245475.1 Calephelis virginiensis
GTAGTTATTTTTTTACAGATAAAAAAAATTAAACCTGAAAGCTGAATATAGATCATGATTGTGTTAAATAAGCTTAGACATAGCGTTTAATAGATAAACATCTACTCAAGTCCAATTCAACGAGGCTCTAAATTGGCAATTGACAAGACAATATAATTGCATTAATTTATGACAAGGGGTTGATGTTTTGTGGTGTATCTTTTGTTAGTTCCTTCTAGCTACTCAAGCCCGGTTCTTATAATCAACAAACCTAAATCGGTTAGTATAACCGTTGGTTCTTTATCTATTAATAAAGAAGCGTTGCCCATAGTTACACAAAATGCTTTGAGTTATCAATAGATAACGAACGACCGTAGTTCGATTTTTTACTATTCGTATAAAAAACCACCGTTAGTAAGCAAACACGACTAGTTTCTTGAATATGAGTACCGGCATTACCTACTCAAAATAACGTTAGCATATATTAGTAACGATTTTTATACAAACTTTCATCCTCATATAGTCCTTTGTAAATATTGATAAACTTTACTTTGAATTCCCATACCAAAAACTTTTAAGTTAAATTTAATTGTAAAATATTCATATATTCAAGTAAAAAACACTTCTACTGTTTTGGGTATCACTTAAATTTTATTATTTTATAAATAGACTTCCGGTTTCGCTTCTTCGTATAACTGCGTCATCAGGGCCAAAACTTAAAAATTTTAAAGTACTTAGTACTTATTAATAGTACTTAGTATTGATTCGTTTAAGGTTTAGCCCTGGTGATCATAAGCATATTTATAAAATTACTAGGGGCCCGGTACGTGCTTCGCTACTTAAATGACCGCATGAATGACATATAACACAACAAATGAAAGAAAGAAAAAACAACTGAAAAAAGTTTCAATATGACAGCACAATCCCCATCTGAAAAAAGATTCAATTTGACTGAAAAGTACCCTAAATACCTAATAAAATAATATGATAAAATATAATTTGAAAATATGAATATTTGAAAATTGTAACTTTTACCAAGCGCCGACGATGGAAAATATCAAATGTGTTAACTGAATGGTGACCTTAGTCTATAATTGAAATAAAAATAATATTAGAAGTTGCCAATTCGAGGCATGAGTGTCAAGTTTCTCGCCAAATAAGAGAATTATCATATAATCTTATAGATATAGACATGCGAGTAGGAGGTTTTTCAGTCAAAGTTTAGTAAATATCCCCGTGTTGGTCCGGGCTCCTTTGAAGAATAGACCATCTGCCTTTTTTTATGATAATGGAAGGCAAACAAGCAGATGGATTTCCTGATGGTAAGAAATTCACGCCACATAGAGAAACCAAAGGTGGTAATGGTGCGTTGCCAACCTGAGAACGGGATGTTAGGCCTAGAGCAAAAGTAAGTTGACCGGCTACCTTACCCTCCGAACCGGAACACGTCAACTTTGGACGATAACTTTGGTCAATTGGACGATATGACGGCAGGAATAGGTAAGGCGGTGGTACTAATCCGGGCGAGTCGCTGTTAAACTCTGCCACCTAGTAGGATGTCATAGCGTACAAAACAGTGCCTGCTGTTGAGGTGTTTCGGTTCGGAGGTTAAGCCGGAAAATGTATCTTAGCTCGAGGCTTAACATTTCGGACTCTGGTTGACAACGCACCATTACCACATTTGGTGTCTCTCGGCGGCATGGTTTTTTTACCATCAGGAAATCCATCTGCTTGTTTGCATTCCTACATCACAAAAACGTACTTAAAAATGTATTTTTGGTTTTCATATTGAAACAGGCAAACCGGTTTTAATTAATTTTAGTAAGAAATACATTGAAACCTTTGAGAAGGACATAGTCTAATTGATGTGAAACATCTATAGCCGCACGTCGCCACGGCAGGCGTCTGTTGTTAACCAAACAGACAAACGTTGGATTACTAAAATCGGACGACGGAAGAATTACAATTGGTCACGTGCTGCATAAACCTGATGGTTTCTTAACTTACATATATATATATATTAACTAGCTGTTCCGGCCTACTTCGTTCCGCCCGTTCATTTAGTATGGGAACATGTGATGTTATATATATATAACATCACAGTGTTACGGTGTGTACGGTGTGGCGACGCGTCGCCATGCGCAATCGACGATGTACGATATCTGAAATAGTACGTCTACGTATACTCTAAACTCGTAATATTTTATTTTATCATTATGACATATTTAGTTCCTATCACAATCTGTTCTTTTCTGAGTATTACTTTTACAAAATAATGTTGATGTTTCACATCTGCCAGGCGTCCCGTGACGGCTCACAGTTTTTTTTATTCCGATGTCCCTGCAAGTTTTTCAATACGCATCCGTCTAATTAACAAACGTGGACTAAATTACGCTAAGGTTTTAGTTAACATTGAAGTCTGTATCAGAGTGAAATAAAGATTGTAAAGTCAACTCTAACCTTAGAGTAAATTAGTCTCTTTTTATTAATTAGTCAGTAAGAACTAAATTACTTAAATGCACAGGTTAATCCACCGAACACCTACTTTATTATAGTAATAGTCGTGTATAAGTAAGTATGTCCACACCTGTATATTCGGCCTCGTAAGCCGAGGCAAAACCAGGGCAGACACGACTAGCCGAATACACTTAATCCCACAACACGATTGGTATCAAGTCTAACGCCTACAGAGCACAAACTAATCCCAGGCAACGTTATTTTGATTAAAAAAATATACATATTTCGACCCGGGTATCTAATCCGGGACCTCAAGAAGTCAAGTTCTACAACGAACCGCTAGACCACAGAGGCGATATAGTAATACAAAAAAGTGCGTATTCATTGTTCAGGGAAAAAATGGCCATCGTATGTTCAAAGGCTCACGTAACAGGGTCTAAACATCGCTCAACGTTTATTTTATTTCGTAGCCCTTTCACCCTTGTCTACTTGATGTATTGTTGAGACGTAAATGAAATATAAGGCTTTATGTACTTTTATTTAACGAGAATATAAAGAATTTTACATGAGGGAAACTCATAAAGTCAAACAATGTTTCTATTGCTTTGTGCGCGTAATTCATTGTAAAACCTTTCATCGTTGTATGTAAACTACGTCTTTACAAGTCTTTTTATATTTTAGTCCTGACAGGTGACTGACATGTGATTATATATTTCATTTACGAGCTTTGAAGAAAGACATTTTGTTCTGAACACCCTACATAAATGAGTAACGTATATAAAAATTAAATAATGTCAATTTTGAACCCCCGACGCAAAACGAGTGGTGTTATATGTTCGACGTGTCTGTCTCTGTGTGTGTTTGTATGTGTGTGTGTTTGTTTGTTTGAAAGCTGACGTCATCAAGATGCTCCTTAGCTATAGTTTATTGAGAGATCAGGGGCTAATTACGTATCTCAGTGACCAACTAAAAATGGAAAAGTGTATATCAAATAGCTGTCAAATGACGTTATTTGTGTTTGCTATCTCTATTGCATTTCTGTTGGTCACTGGAGATAGCAAATATAAAACACGTAATTCGAAAGCTATTTGATGTACACTTTTCAATTTTGAGTTGGCCACTGAGATATATAATCAACCTCCTGTTTAGGTGTTCCAGGTCATCAGCACATTGCAGCTTTTCGTAAGCATCGGAATGGATATTAGACGTATTTAAGCATATGTGAGACCTAACAAACCTAACGCTAACTAGTGCTGATACAACAGAGCTTGTCCGATGATGGAGCTCAAAGATATCGTAATACTGCAAAGCTGCTGCTATTAAACCTATCGTGTTTGGACTGATTCGCCTAAACTAAATCTGTTTATATTTTCTAGTGACGAGGACTTGGTGTTGGAACTGGAAGGTGGCTAATGGATCAATATTTCAAACTTACGGTATTCTGTTTCGTAATCTTTGCAGCTCATCTAAAGCACAGTTTATTATATCTCTTATTTATGGAGATCTGTTCAGGAGTTGAAGGTCATCAGCTCATTTGCAAGCATTAGAATGGAAACCAGACACATTATGGATATTTACATCAGTTTTAAACTTATTTGAGACCTTATAGTTAAAATAGTAATGAACGCTGGTACAAACGAGCTGCTCTGGTGATGGAACTCGAAGATGAGTTACTAACCCTGGAATGCCTACTAGTAAAACCATTGAGTTTGGACTCATTCAATTGGTCTCAACTAGATCTATTTATATTTTCTGATGACGATGGCTTAATGATAAGGACCTGATGAATTAAATCTAATTTCAATTAAATTTAATTATTTGTTAATGTGAGATGGCTAACCCCTGACAGACGAGTTATTCCGTTTTATCAGAGATCATAGTTTTATATTTATAGTATTACTAGTTGGTACCCGCGGCATCGCCCGCGTAGTCAAGTTATTTCATATTTAGCTCTCCAACGCTGTCCGTTAAAATTTTAAGACAAAAAGTTTTTCTAATTTCACCTCAGGTAAATAGTAGAAATACGATATTGTCTCTACAATTCTATCTGCACATTGGCAAATACTGTGAAATTAAACTGTATCTTAAGTTATAGAAACTACTAACAAAAGATTTTTTTAAATTTTAGAAATATACATCGTCGGTGTGGTCGTCCGGCTTCTGGTATGACTTCTTGAGATCCTGGGTTCGATCTCCGGTTTGGGCAACAAATAAACCAAATAGAAAATGTAAAGTTCAAATTTTCTACTGATAGTAACGGTACTGTTACAACTTGCCCGGGATTGGATAAGAGCCCAGTTGGTTATAGGCTTGCCACCTATCACACTATGGGACTTAGTGTCTTCGGCTAGTCGTGGGTGCCATGGTTATGCACGTAGGCAAACTAATCCTTCGGAGATATCTTCGGATATGACACTTACAAATTCCAGCAACAAAATTTTGAGCATTGAATGTTGCCGAAAAATTATTCAGACCAAAATTAATACCAACAATGGTAACTTCACATTAAAATAACGGGATACTCCAGGTGGCATGAGCGGTCACTCTAGGTGTGAGGTACATGAAAATTAAAGATAGTTTAATGTGAGATTTCATTTTTCATTTTCATGTCTTATTGCTGCGCGAAAGTCGCAGCCGTTTTGCAGAAGCAGACTGCCCAGAAATTTGTAATCATTTTCTCAGCATTTTTATTTATGAGTGTGTAATATACCTATTATTATTTGTGCAAGAATGTAAATAATTGGAAAACTAATTACTCAAAAAATTTATTACCATACGATAAGAGCCTATCCACGGTCAAAGAATTACCCTAAAATACTACAAAATCAAATAATGTATCAATTTAAATATGGAAATTAATAAACATAAGTAAACTAAAACAAAACTTATTCATCTAAAAAGTATTATACGATGATATTATGGAAAGAACAAATATATAAAAAGTAGTTCACTAAGTACAACAGTTCCGTAAGGAGCCGACCACGCGTGTAGGCGACGCGGTCGCTAGACTATTGTTACAGAACCCCTATATTCTTATTTATGACTGTAGTGTTCTTTAGCCGAGCAGCATAGTATCTTGTAGACTTAAGACTGAGACCACCGCGACCGCCTTCCTCTCATGACAACTTGCCGGCTTTGCACATCTGTGCACGCAGTTCTCGATCATTTGATGTTATTTTAAAAGTGTGATATGATATGATAGTTATTTAAATCGAATGATGTATAGAGCAATTTTGTTTTATATTAAATATTTGTAAAGAATATCAATTATTTGAATAAGGATTAATATCATGTTTATAAAAACAGCTTCGTAAGTAATGCATTATTTTAAAACAAATTTGGTTAGCATAAAAAAGGGACTTTTTTAGAACTTTTAAAGGGAAACAATTCCGTCACACAGGATTTTTACGAAAATTAAACCCTTAACGCAGCGCACGAAGCGATAATTAGGGCAAAAAATCCCCAATTTTGATTGGTACTCTGCTCCTTTTGGTCTTAGGGTGATGATATCTAGCCTTCAGCTTTCCTCAATAAATGGGCTATGTAAAACTGAAAGATTTTTTTAATCGGACCCTACTGGATCAAATCCTGATAATAGCGCGTTCAAGCAAATAAACAAACTCTTCAGCTTTATGATATTCGTATGAACCAATTCTGTGATATACTTGACCTTGTACAGTAAATGTGGGAGAATACCCTGGCATAATAATATATCTCCCTACTCCAAACGACATCATTTGAAAAAAAAACACTGTACATGCGTATGTCGCTTAAAAATCTTCGAGATTTATCAGAATTGAACAATAAAATAGACTTTAACGGCTCAGCTGGTTCACCAAGCAAAGGTGATAATACCTTACCATTAGCACAACTCTGCTTTTCATCTTGGAATTTTAAGGCATCACTATGCTGATATTTTTTATTATGCAATTTTAATAAAAGGAGGATTTTCATACTGCTACGTATAGTCATAATCGAATCCTGCAATAAGAAAACCATTAAAATTAAACCAACCGACAATGCTTCTACGTTAAGCTTGACGCTGAGTTCTGGCTGATCTTCTCTCTTGCGTCTATGCAAATGTCTCTAAACCCCTCAAAGACTATTGGCAGACAGCCCTTTCTGCAAGAACTTTATTTCGGGATAAAAATTATCCTATGTTAGTCTCCGGCTCCTGAACTACCCCTATACTAATTTTCGTTCAGATTGGTCAGACCAAACAAACAAATGAACTTTCGGATTTATAATATTAGTTGGATAGTGGAATAGTGGGACGTGGGAAGTATTTTCTATCACTTTCATTTTCAGAACTTTTACATAATCTACATAACAAATACCTACCGAACTAAATAAATACGAGTATGTCTGTGAAATTAGTCTCGAATATGATTTCCACTTTAGCATCTCTAATGGCATTTATATTTAATAAATGTATTAATGAAGGAGTTTTCCCAAATTTGCTCAAATAGAGTAAATTGATACCTGTGTATAAAGCTGGCGATAAAAGAGACCCCAGTAATTATAGACCCATTTTTGTGTTACCAGTTTTGAGCAACATTTTTGAAAAGTTGATTCTCAACCAGATTTTATGTTTTTTCAGAACAAACAATATTTTAAGCGGTAACCAATTTGGGTTTACGAAGGGACTTTCTACTACGGACGCTGGTATTACATTTGTCAAATATATGTTTGGAGCCTGGGAAGACTCACTAGATGATGCTATTAGGGTGTTTTGTGATCTTTCCAAGACATTTGATTGTGTAGACCACAAAACTTTACTTTTAAAGCTACAACATTATGGTGTGGTAGGAAATGCCCTTAATATAATCAAATCTTACTTGGGAGGGGGGAACCAAAAAGTACAAATTAATGGTGTAAATTCAGATGGTTCTAATATATTAGTAGGCGTGCCGCAAGGGTCAGTTTTAGGACCACTCCTATTTTAAATTTACATTAATGATTTGGCGGTAATAATGGCTAATTACACAAATATTGTATTATTTGCAGACGACAAATCACTGATTTTTAAAGTGAAACGTCAAACTGGGTCTTAGGACAACATAAACATTGCTCTTGCTGAACTTAAAAACTGGTTTACGGCTAATAATTTGACTTTAAATGCAAAAAGAAAAAGTGGATCAAATTTTCGCTTCCAAATGTTTTTCAAGGGAATACAAATATTAATATAAATAATGAACCAATAGATTTAGTAGACAATACTGTGTTTTTGGGAATCACATTAGACTCGAGGCTTCAATGGGACCCTCATATTAACAAATTAGCTGGAAAACTGAGTTCAGCTGTTTACGCAATTACAAAAATTAGACAGTTAACAGATATACACACAGCTAGATTAGTGTATTTTGCATATTTTCATAGCGTTATGACACATGGGATTTTGATATGGGGTAGAGCTGCAAATCTGGAAAGTATATTTATACTGCAGAAGAGGGCTATACGTGCAATATATAATTTATGAACTCGTGAAACGAAAAATTACGAAAATTAACGAAAAAATGTTAATTTATTTAGGAAAAATCTTGAAAAACATAGTTATAATACCAGAAATAAGAACCAGCTTGTTGTTCCTAAGTTTAGACTGACAAAAGTGAAAAAAACTTTTCTAGGGGACAGTGTACACTTTTATATCAAAATTCTAAATAACAGACTTGACATGTCTAACAGTAAATTCAAAAAGTACATCAACCAAAAATTGGTAAGTAGGGCTTATTACAAAATTAGTGATTTTTTGAACGATGATTGGAATCGGTAATTATACTTTATTATTATGTATATTAATTACTATTGCTTACAGAAACGAGTTATTATAATTTTTTTTGTATATACTATATTACTGACATCGTAATTTTAAAAAGTCTGTATTTTAATTGTTCATTATTATTTTACGTTTTTACTTTGATAATGAAATTTTAATTTTAAAATATTTAAGTAATTGTATTATTGACTTGCTTTATTGACCATTAAACTTTGCACTTTATCATTGTTATTGTTGCAAACACACGTAAGATTTTATTTTTAATTAGTTAAAAATAAGCAAAACTGTATGTAACTGTATAGTAATTATATATGCATAATTTGCTGACTTTCAAAAAATGTATTCGTAAATATACTTACTTCGAATAAAAAAATATTCTATTCTATTCTAAAATGTATCGAATGCTCTGACAATCAAATAATTTAAACTCTTGAAAAATTGGTACTTTTTGAACGTGAGCTGATAATTAAGAGTTTACTTTAAATCATTACACAGCATCATGAAGTGACCATTGTCGAATGTTAGCATGTTATTATAATCCACAAAAACACTATTCTTGCTAAGAAATTATTAGAATTTACCCCGATTTCCCTAGGATCCCAACATCAGTTCCTGACCTGGTAATCATGAGACCAACTCTGAAGTATACCCTTTCAAACAAAAAAACAATTTTCCAAATCAGTCCAGGGGTCTTCGAATAATCGCGTAACATACAAAAAAAACGTACAGGCGAATTGATAACCTCCTCCTTTCTAAAGTCGGTTAAAAGTATCCTATGTTACTCTCCGGTTCCTAAACTACCCCTGTACCAATTTTCGTTCATATGGGTCCAGGGGATAGACCGTGAAGAAAGAACAAACACACAAACAAACAAACAAACTTTCGGATTTATAATATTAATTAAGATTAGAAGAGAGGTGTTGTCAGTTTGACTTATTTGTGTGGATGTGTGGCATTGTAGCTCCCAAGAAATTGTAATGCATTGTTGCGACATATAGATTATTTATTTTCTGAAAATGTGTTAGTTTTGCTTGCTTTTGCTCGAGGCTTAACATACCGGACTCTGGTTGGCAACACATCATTACCACCTTTGGTGTCTCTAGGCGGTGTAAATTTTCTATAATCAGGAAATCCGACTGCTTGTTTGCCTTCCTATATAACATAAAAAAACACAAAAAAATCTGTCAAAATATATAGCAATATATTCTACCACAGCTGTGTGCATTTTTTTATCAATTCATACTATTTTTTTTATTTAGATACGGCACCATCTGCATAAAGCAGTTCCCCACTTTGTCAGCCATATGCATTCCCACATTCAATAATCTTAACCGTTGAAAGCATTTGTCAAAATTCGAGAAAAACAAGCGCGACAGCACTTTAATATGCTGCTTGACGCCAATGTTTACACCAAACCAGAAGATATGTTGCCCTCCATCCGAAAATACATAGCACAACACGTAGCAGGGAAAAATCATTAAGTATCCAACACCCTATGAAACACTTGTTTGAGATTCACAAAACACACTGATCACATAAAACACCCTGGTCCACAGCCTGATGATTCCCGATATTTCGGAACAAAAACACCTGATTCGTTGTTTGTATTAGAAAATAAAAAAACACTTTTTGAGACGCCCGACCCGGAAACGTTTAGGTTAACGCTAACCCCGTAGGAGTAGACCATGGGACGATAATGTTTATTATAAACTAGCCAAGCTATAATGTTAACAAATTGAGTTTCGCCGAGCGCCGAGGATAGAAAATATATAAAATACAATATTTAGTCTTTCCATAAAAAAACTATTAAATGCTTCTCTATTTCGACTTCAATATGTATAAACGCCCAGGGAACCGTATATTAACGGGAGACTGAGAACGGATCGTAATCTGAAAGCTGTAACTGTACCTAATCTACTTAACTTAGGATTACTGCTAATCTGAAATATACAAAGGCTCTTTGATTAAATATACGTAATGCGTTTCTGTGTCTTAGAATATCTTATTACTGTATACTAACGGATACCTACGAATTAAAGGGTTGAAGCTCTGCTAACATTTAAGATAAAGTATATGTATTATTACAATTATGTTCTTTTTTCGTGGTCCGGGCTTCTTTGAAGAATATACTATCTGCCTTTCTACAAGGCTCCTAAAAGGCGTGTATGAATTCCGTCACTAACACCGTGACATCCTACTAGATGGTAGACTCGTCCGGATTAATACCACCGCTTTACCTATTCCTGCTACCATAACGTCAATGCTTGCAGTTGACGTGTTCCGGTTCGGAGGGTAATGTAGCCGGTAAACTTACTTTTGCTATAAGCCTATGATCCCGGCCTCAAGTTGGCAACGCATCATTACCACCTTTGGTGTCTCTAGGCGACGTGATTTTTTTATCATCAGGAAATCCGTCTGCTTGTTTGCCTTCCTTCATCATAAAAGAATATAATTTAGCATAGAAATAGTTATTTTTGAGGAGGTACCTTACGACAATTATCACATAATGGGACAGGATCTTTGGCTAGTTGTAGGAGCTAGCTCTACCTCTGACTACAAATTTGAGGATAGAAGCGTACCTTCTACCTTAGAATAAGAATGCTCCTTAGTATAGACATTTATCTGGTTTCTCGGTGGAAACCTAACGGAAACGAGCTAGCATGATAAACTTTAATAACCTAGGTTATGAGAAATGTTGGTACCAGATTTTTTTTTACTGTCTCTTCTCCTGATAAGGTATTACGTCTGTATTTCAAAGGTGAAACTTTATTAAACCAGTTTTTTTATTAAAAGTCTTTTACTGTCTCCTAGATTTTCTAAAAAATGAGAAATGCGGGTAGGAGAAAATATTTTTAGTATCTCTTCTCCTGATAAGGTATTAATTACAACCGTATTTTAAAGATAAAACCTTATTAAACTAGTTTTTTTAGAATGTCTTTTACTGACTCCTAGATTTTCTAAAAAAATGTGAAATGCTGGTAGGAGAAAATATTTTTACTGTCTCTTCTCCTGATAAGGTATTAATTACAACCGTATTTCAGAGGCGAGACTTTATTATACTAGTTTTTTATTAAATGTCTTCCATTGTCTTCTAGATATTCTAAAACATTAGAATTGTAGAGATTTTCAAAGCAAAAATTTGCAGATCTCATATATTTTCCAAGGAAAATCCATTATCTTTTGTTCTGCTGCATTAAGGGTATGCAAACAATTCACATTACGACTTGTGACGTAACTTAAATACATTTTAGCAGAACTTGCACCGGGATCCAATTTAAATCCTAGAGATCCTATTATTACGGTAGGTGTCGAGATCTAAGTAACCGTAACGTCTCGGAATGCTTGAAGACAGTGGTGCCTATTCTGCTTCGATCCTCTTTACCAATTTCAGGGGAAATGAAATTTCATGTTTTGTCCAAATAATACCTTACCTATCCTGCCACCATAACGTCAATGCTTGCACGTGTAGCTGGTAAACTTACTTTTGTTCGAGGTCTAACATCCCGGTCCCAGGTTGGCAACGCACTATTACCTTTGGTGTCTCTAGGAGGCATGAATTTCTTACCATCAGGAAATCCGTCTGCTTGTTTGCCTTCCAATGCCATGAAAATAAAAAAAATAATAATAAAAATAAAGGTATTGCCTTATTGGAAAGAAACACGAGAGCAATTCATTCGACAATTTATATATTTAACACTTATTGTACGTATTTAATATAGTTAACGAACATAATAAAGCACTAAAAGCAAGCTTATCTCAATTAAGACTTACCTTACGTTGTATCCCTTAGTTCTATCTTAAAACCCAAGTATTTATTTTCTTTTTTTATGTCTATCATTATTGACACACTGTAAAAAGTAAATACAAGAAAATTTTAAAAATTGTTTTTTATGTTTTGGTTTTTATTATAAGTTTTTATTTTGGGCTCTGAAAAACAAACGGGTAATGTCAACGTGATTTTCAGGCGCAGGGGAAATTCAAATCAGTTTTTGCAATTACTGAGTTAAAATTATTAAGTCCGTACCATGTTCTAAGGTTTAAATTTTTTTTTTCTAAGGTTTTAATTTTAAAAATTATCCTATTTTAATAGTTTTTTTTTAATATTGAGCAGAATTGAAAGTAAAAGTCATGTTAAAAGTAGATAATCGCGTTTTTCTGCTACTAATTGAAAGTAACAAAATTGAGATTTTTATAAATAGTAAAACAAAATGCATTTTTGATGATTTTCAACTACTGATATGATATGATGTAACTATTTGGGTCGTCATAAAGTACTTATGCCTGTCATTGATGTATATTTCAGTATGGATGTGTGTGTGCTTAGGATGGTTGGAATTGTGTATTTCTTAATAGAACATAATTGAGTCATACAAAAGCAAAGACAGCAGCATCCAGTATATTGCTTTTGCTTTTATATTACTTATATGTAGATCTGCTTGTTTGCAATCTAGTATAAATAGTGATCTTTGTACGCTAGAACTCGAAATGTTTTATAAAATGCAGCTCAAAACTTGACACAATATTTAATTAAATTTAAATTAAACACTTTAAGGATTTTACCGTCCATGACGCTATTGTGAGCCATATCGGAATTTGGCATAAAAAGTATGTTTATGCTCGTATCTCCTAAGAGGTAGTCCGATGTACAACGTTGACACATACGGCTGGCCAAATATACTAAGTTCCACAATATAATAGAAGTAGCCTTCTCCAATCCACCAATCGCTAAAACGTCACTTACTCAATTCCAAGCAACGTATTTTTTATTAGAAAATAAAAAAAAACAATTTTGTTGTTAGATCCGAGATTCCGGACCGCATGAAGATCCAAAACCCGACTACTATATTACAGATGTGATTAAAAACAGAAATGTACCAGTGTACAGCAGTAATCAAAAAAAGGATAAATGTGCAGCAGAATCAGCACCAGGGGCAATAAATTAGACAAATCCGATTTGCACGTGCGAAGGGTAGGGGACGCAGCGTTGCTGTGTTTTGGTGATCGCGTTTGTTTAGACAAAAGGCAACATTTGTCTCAGTAATTCGCAATTCTAAATTGAATTCATCTTAAGCAGGGATGAAAAGGATAACCATCTATTTTCTGTGACGAATCGCTTCTGCAAATTGAATCTATTCAGGCGTATTGATGTAAACGGAAGGATTTAAGTAAAATAAATTATTAATGTAGTTTTATTTAAAACTGTCTACAAATGCAAAGTTCTGTAGTATTACTCTTGAATCTCGATTCATGTAATATTGGGAATTGGAATCGAGTAATTTTAGTAGTCATGAACACAATACTGGCCAATTAAGTTAACAGTAAACAATACATTATTTTATCGCATTGGTTGAATTTATTTGTAACTGAATGTTAATACTCCGCTACTAGGTACTGTGTTCAAAAGTACCTAAAATGAAAGATACGATTCTAATTTTCAGTTCGCATGTTATCGAGATTCAAGAGTAGTCCTAGTGGTCGGATTCATCAACGATAAATTACCAAGTTTAAAAAAAGAATGACATAGGTATATATGCATGCAATAGGATTGATTTTGTTGTGAAAATTCTACAGCCTATTAAATGCAAGGTTTTATTTTAAGGTCAGAAATAGTGCTAAAAACTTCATAATGTAAATTAAGATTTACAAACAGAAATAGTTGTAATACCGTCATAAACAGAACAAAAATGTTTGCATGCACGAGATTTGGAGTTAACAACTTAGGCTGTAACAATATCGTCGGATTTAAATGCGATCAACGTAAAAAATGTTAGGTTCATTGTAAAGAGTGTCAATTATTTCAATTTTACTGTCAAAGGAATTTTGTTTATTGTAAACATTTTACTATAAATAGTTTAACATTATTATTAGATTCACGTGGTTAAGAATTTTGTCAATTTTAAGATTAGTTTGCAGTGGTTTATAAACGGGATCACAACTGATAATTGAACTCTTTTATACTGAACTCAGTTTTACTAAATTTGGGTTACGTTATGATTGGTGAAATCAGGCCCTAAAACCTTTTCACCTTTGAGCACCTAAGTTAAATATTGTACGTGAATGTGTATCATTTCCAATTGTTGTGCATAATAAAGTGTATTCATTTATCCATTCATTCATTCACATGTATCGACACTTTTAAATAAAAGAAAATATACTTTGGTGAAATGTCATCTGAACTCTGACCAAAATTTCCCTCTAAATTTCTAGATACTGTTCCGCTCCAATCTAAATCCTTGTCCCTACTTGTAACATGTTTAACCAAAATTCTACAAGTATGTACGAGTATCGCCTCTGTGGTCTAGCGGTCCGGGTGTTGGACTTGACTGCATGAGGTCCCGGGTTCGAATCCCGGGTCTGCCAACAAAAAGAAAATTGGATTTTTCCAAATTTCTAATTTAAAAAAAAACAGTTGGTCGGGATTGGAAATGTGCCCGGTTGGCGATAGGCTTGCCACCTATCACATTGTGGGACTTAGTGTCTTCGGCTAATCGTAGGTGCCTTGGTTGTACCTCTGCCTACCTCTTCGGGGATATGGGCGTGAAGATACTTTTTTTATGTACGAGTATAACGTTGTTATTAATAAATTATTAATTTTGATCTTTTGTCTGTACTGTCTAGTACTTTACTTTTATAGTGGTGGCATTTGTACCTTTACCCACGTTTACCGGTATATGGGCGTGAAGAAACTATTTGGTTGAATATCATCCACCCACCTGAAAATCCACCTGACTCTCTTTCAGTTATATGAAACAAATGTTGCAAATTGTGGAAACACAAAGTACAAAATCAATTAAGTAGTTGTTTCTAAAGAAACTAACTTTGTTAAGATTCTAAAAAGTATTTAGGGTTGGCAAAAAAATATTATATTGCTAAGAAGAAGTAGAAGTAGTGCTGAACAAAAATAGTAAAAAAATATGTCTAAGGCACCCATTACACGAAAGGTTTAGTGTCAGTCACTGAATTATATTTAAATGATGGCTAACAAAATGTATGCATATAAACGTCAGTCACCTTTCACACTAGGTTCTATGTTAGTCAACTGAATGACTTCGGTAAAACTGAAAGCAAAACCTGTCGTGTATAGGCTCGCTCTGAGTAACAAAGATCATTGTACACTTTCATAGCGTTTTATTATTTTAGATCTACCACACTCGCTACCTAAAGTATCTTCTGGATCATTGCATTTCCTAATTTGCAAAAAAAAAATACAACGGTTCCCCTTATAAGTCATGGTCACCTGTGTATAAGAGACCATTTGCCTCTCTGTCTGGCTCCTCGTGAGAGGCGAGCATGGGTTTAAATGTGTCATTACTAGTGGTAACTATGCAAGTCTTTCGCCCAGTTAAGGATTTTTGCCGCCATAATGACAATTTAATACTCGTATTCCAGTTTTATCTATTCCTACCACCATAGTGGAAAAGATTTCCGGGAAAGTACGGTAGAAGGTAGACTTGTACATTAGGCCTAGCATTCCAGCTGCAAAACAGCAACGCATCTATGATATCGATGTTGTCTATATGCCACCGTGGTATCTTCCAATCAGTACCATTAAGTTGAGGTGTCTATAAACTAAGATCTGGAAGTTGTTTCTATGGGAACAAACTTTCAAGTAAAATACTATTTTCGATAAACGTCAACTTAGAAATAATGCGACTTTAAAAAAAAAGAAGAGGTTACATTATGTACCATTTATACTTTTCCCGTCTTTTTAATAAACATCGACTAGAGAAGGACTGAAATTAAGTAGTTATAATATCACATCGTAGTAAAGACAGTTAGACCAGGTGAAACTTGGAGAACTTAAGTAACTTGATTATTAATAAGTCAGTTTATGTATATTATTATCGCCTCTGTTGTCTAGCGGTTCGGGTGTTAAACTTGACTGCATGAGGTCCTGGGTTCGAATCCCGGGTCGGCCAACAAAAATAAAATTGGATTTTTCCAATTTTCTAATAAAAAAAAATGTTGGTCGGGATTGGAAATGTGCCCGGTTGGCGATAGGCTTGCCACCTATCACATTGTGGGACTTAGTGTCTTCGGCTAGTCGTGAGTGCCCTGGTTGTGCCTCTGCCTACCTCTTATTGGGATATGGGCGTAAAGATACCTATTTTACTTACTTACTTACGTATGTATATTATTTAGTTTCTCCATCATTTGTGAACTTCCCCGTGTTGATCCGTGTTCCTTTGCAGACTAGACCATCTGCCTTGCTACCAGGCAGTTTGTAAAAGGCGAGCATAGGCTTATCGTCACTAGAACCGTGATATCCCATTAGGTGATAGAGTTTCGCAGCGACTGACGGATGAGGGATTGGTACCAACACCTTACATATTCCTGACGCCATAACGTCAGTGCTCTTCTTTGATGTGTTTCGGTTCACAGGGTAAGGTAGCCGGTAACTTACTTTTGCTCGAGGCCAAACATCCCGGCCTCAGGTTGGTGTCTCTAGGCGGCGTGAATTTCTTACCATCAGGAAATCCATTGTAATTGTGAAAGAGCATACTTCCGCAGTCTCATTGCCGCCAATTCTAGATCTGATGCTATCATCCCAAGGAAATCCAGGAAAATAATTTCTTTTTGTACTTAAATGACATACTAGTAAAATCGGTCGTTTTTTTGCAGTTTAAGTTTAAATATTTAACGTTCGCTAAGTCTATGTTAAACACTGGCCTGCCCGTCGTATAACCTTAAGCAACCAGCCCTTAAACTTAGGAAAAATAAAAGGGAAAGCTTCGAACTATGCAGAGCACGTCTGCAAGTCGGTGGATTCCTACATCACGTGCGGAGAAAAGAGAACTTTTATTACTTCCGAGTGCCGTAATTGTTATGGAGAACCAGCGTCCCTTATTACTTAACTTCAGCCTTGGATGTTTAGTAACAAACTATAATGAAACTCTTTTAGATACGTTTTCGTTCTTGAACATTTTGAGTTTTGCATTAATATCGACTTATGTAGCAAAAAATTGAATATAAAATAATCGAGTGTGAACTGGGCTCGTTTATGAAGGGTTCCATATTAGTAAGCAAAGAAGTTTATATTTTCTTCACGCCAAGTTTATTTTATCGCCTCTGTGGTCTAGCGGTTCAGTTGTTGGACTTGACTGCATGAGGTCCCGGGTTCGAATCCCGGGTCGGGCAACAAAAAGAAAATTGGGTTTTTCCAAATTTTCTTAAAAAAACTGTTGCTCGGGATAGGATATATGCTTGGTTCAAGATAGGCTTGCCACCTATCACATTATGGGACTTAGTATCTTCGGCTAGTCGTGGGTGCCTTGGTTGTGCCTCTACCTACCTCTTCAGGGATATGGGCGTGAAGATATAAGTTTATACGGGGTATACACGATACTTGCAGAGCTGCTTAGCTTCATATAAATCAGTACTCTTTTTATGCAAACACGCTGGTTTCAGACATTCTTGTTACTAAAAGTAGTAGTTCTTGGATATGACCCGATTACATATTGTGGAATGTCAACCTAAGTCTCCATTAGGCATTATAGGTATTGTAAGTCTGTTTTGTCAATCTTTCATTCTTCTCACATGACCGAACTTGACCACATGAGATATTGAACACAAACCCACCAGTGATAAATCAGCATGCACTAGCAGCATGTAAGACGCAAGGGGAAAATCGCACTGGCGTAGACATTATTACCAATAAGACCACTGGTGATAGAGTGCCGTACAGAATCTTGTCTGGATAGGGATTCACCGTTTTACCTATTCCTGCCGTTATAATGACAATATCCTGCTCCACTTCGAAGGGTAGGGTGGACTTGCACAATTGGCTTAACATGTCAGCTACGATGCAGCCAAGTATTTACAAAGTCTATGATGTTTATAGGCCAGGGTTATCTTTTATCTTCAGGAGCATGATTACTGGCTATGTTGTCAAATAAAAAAGTACCTATTGACTATGTAAAAATGGAATCATATTGACGTAGACGAAGACGTTTAATGACAGTCAAAGATGGACCTCTACAGTTGGGTTTTTCTAATTAGGTGTGAAAAACATTTTCAACTTTTTAGTTAAAAATTTTAAAAGATTGTTTTCGAAAAGGTTTTTTTTTAAATATGTTATTAATATTACTATTATTTTAAACTGACCAGTTCGCTATTATGTAAAAATTAACATTAATGGACCCATAAAGAATATCGATTGCTATAAATCAAATAGAATCGAATTATGGACTCCTACATTTCTGCTTTTACTTATCATGAATTAGCTATTATGATATAAGTATCGTGCGATTTTCGTTATCGCTCGGCTATTGTTATATAAAACAGTCATAAAATTTACGATATGTGGTGTATTGTATAAAACTAACTTGATCGTAAATGAAATAATGCGGAGTCGAGTGACATTTTTCATTTTTATTGTTTTATACACGAGTAGGGAAACTAGTAAGTGAGTACAGCGGTCGCCGATATACTTGAAATCTCTGGAATTTAATTGGCTGGTGCCGTTGTTCTGAAATTTATTCAAAACAAATTACATTAAGTAACATTTACGATTATAACTTGATCGAAGTGATGGGTAGATTAAATTGGCTTGAAAGCGGATGAAGTTGGTAGCCAAATAGGTAGTCAAAGTTAATTTTCAACAAAGGATAAAAACTATCTCTGAACGTCATAACAAGTTAGCAACAATTACAATTAATAATGTGAAAAATTAATGTCAAGAACAATAAAATGACATTTATAAACAAACAAGAAGATATGAACTTAAAAATAACTTAACGTTATATTTATTCTTAAATTTAAAAAAAAAAACAACAAAATAGCAATAATGCTACGCCTGTCAAGGTTAAAGAACAGAACATTTGTTAAATTAGACCTAATTCTTAAAAAGGCATTAAGTATTGTGTCCAAATATCCTTGTCGTCAATGTAGTAACTAATTTTGTAATTTTTCCCCAAGCTTTCTCTTGATTTCGTTTTTAAACTGTGTATCAGAGTGGTAACTTATCAGGGTAAGGAGTTACTCAAAGGTAGGGAGGTCAAAGCTAACTTATCACTCCAAAAGAGATAGCATCTCAAGCTAGGTTTTGGAATGCTGAAAAATTCTAACTTATTTATTTGACATAAGCATAATTTATTAGGACTACTTAGTCATTCAAGGTTTTTTGTGAGATAATCCGGCGAAATGCTCGCGGCTCTCCTGATGGAAAGAAACATCCGCAGCCTATATAATTTCTGGAGGATAGGGTACTTTACTAGGTACTCTACCTTCCAGATTGGAATATGACAGTGTCGTTAAGGAGGCCGCTATATGTAAGGCGGTCGATTTTTTGCTGTTTATCCAACTACCGCTAGCTATGTAGATGGCAGTAACCCGTATACACCCTATACCCGCCTCTTACGAAATGCCAAACAGAAAGACAGATAGTGTATTTTACACATGTGACCCGGACTAACACGATGAAAAGAGGAGTCTATTATTCCTCTATGATTTTATTCGACCAACTTTTATAATATTCCACGTAGAAACGTTGAAACTATTCCCCTACACTCTATCTATAAAAACAACCACATTGCATTACGTTTCCTAGCTTTAAATATCTAAACATACAGAAGGGCAAATAGCGGAAAGGCAAATTGTTTTATACCATGTAGTGCTAATGCTGAAACCAGCGAACCCAATAGACTATTTAAATAGTAAGAAATCATAAGTGATACTTAAAACAATAAATACACACTAACAAATTATTATTATTAATTATTTTTAGTCTAAGGTTATTATTTCAGTCATGTAAAGCAGTAGTCGGAAACCTTTGGCCCGCCGACGTCTTACTTGCGGCCCGTGAATATTTTGTAAATAAGTTATAAATATTAAAACAAATGCATGAACGTTCCGCGGTTGACCGTACAAAGTATAGTGTGGATTCAGCCTTAAGAAAGCGCTTCTCCGCGCCCATTTTCATTTTTTCTATGGGATTTGACCAATTATACGTAAGTATATTTGGCTTCTAGAGTTAATAACTCAAGAAGCTCCTACCTTTAATTTATTTTGCCACCTTGTGCCAAAAGGTTGACGACCGCTGATGTAAAGTATACATTTAGATTTGTAGAGAACAGAAAATGACTTGATTATGTTACGTCGAGCAGTATTTTAGTTTTTATTGTTTTAATATTAGAGTAGTGAAAGCTAATAGATCAATAAAGCCTTCGCAAACTAGTCATTAGGTGGTTACGAGGTAAGTCACGCTTGACCCCACCACTTGATTGAGCAATTTCATCCAACCACCACTCTTTAAGCGATAACTTAGTTAGATTAACACGTCAGGACAAGCCCACTGAAATTAGACACGCTACTACTAGAAAACGTATTTTCTACTTTATTTTCAAGTTTGCTTAACAATTTTAATATTTGAATTCGCTGACGCACTCAGAGGTGTTAATTATCTTTTAATCAATCACTATGTTGCCATTTCCGTACAAAATTGTGACTTAATGATAGATTAAATATTAAAAGTCGTCTCCAAGTGCAATCGTTAGACCTCTAAAGAAGTAAATACACAAATTGAACTATATCCAAAAGTAATCAGTGTTATGAGTGTTAGTTTGTGATACTTTTAGATAGAAATACGTAAATATATTGTAATAAAGTTCGTCATGTTGCCTGCCCCATCGGGAATCGCGCATAAGCATCACGTTTAGTCGGCGGAGTAATGCTAGTATAGCAACCTCAATACATAATAGATAAATATCCCTGGACGAGTTACACAAATTGAATCTAACCCCAAACTAAGCAAATTATATGCTTGTGTTATGGGTGTCAACGATTGTGATACATAGAAATACTTTAATAGATACCAGAAATTTAATAAAAACCCAGACCCGGAAATGCAGACATCTAAATGTTCGCCACACAAATGTCTGCCCCCGTCGGGAATTGAACCCGAACCTCGCAGATGATCGGTGTAGTTAGGCGTGTACGCTGGCCACTCGACCAACCAATTGAAAAGCAATAAAAAATTGACATTAATTCCAATACTATGTCGTCTAAGTATACCAAAGTTGAGAACTAAAAAGTGGCAATGAGACAACCTCGGGAGCACGATTAATAAAAAAAACTTGAGAGGTGTCAAGGGACACCCGGATGGAACGAAGTTCTCTCCCCCCCCCTCTCTCTCCATCTCTAGTAATCTCTATCTCTATCTCTCTTATAAAGAGAGACACAGAGAAACATGAAAAAAAAATAAAAAAAATGTGTATAAAAAAATAAAAAAATATATATAAAAAAAAATAAGTAAAGAGAGACAGACAGAGAAGCATAAAAAAATTAAAAAAAACAAACATGCGCAATCCGCAAAGCTTACAATAGCTTACAATAGCGAAAAGTGTCGTGACAACTTTTCGTAAGACTTTTTCCGTCTAGCCTCCTTTCACAACGCGCAATAAGGAACTTCGTTCCAAAAATTAGGTGTCGTCTTCGCACGTACTTGATAAACGGTATTTGAGTTATCTCTTCTATTATTACAAATGCCTAAGTTGGTATGTTTATGTGTACTTTCTGTTTTAACATCATACCTAATTGATAATAATAAATTTGGTGAAAGCTAAAAATAAACGTAAAGTGTATGTGTAACTATTAAAAAGACGGCATACAATATTTTCCACCGTCGTATGCCAATATTCTTTTTTGAATTGAACGTTTAAAATGAGAATTCTATTCATACAAATGTTTAATCCTTTAATACCCATTGAGGGTATTTGGGGCACCGGGATGTAAACCTATATTCATATTTACCCACGACCGCGAAACCTTAAAAACCTCGGTTACATTATATTTTAACATTCTGCATGTTTTAATATTATCTCTTTTGTATTATAAACTAACTTTTACTCATGGATTCGCAGGCATGGTCTACAAAATTTATAATTTTCAGTATCGAAAGGGGTAGATAGAGAACATAAAATGACAAATGATTTCTACAAGTTGTAAAGTTATATACTATTGACGGTTTAAATATTATAATTAAATGTCGCCTCTGTGGTCTAGCGATCCGGGTGTTGGACTTGACTGCGTGAGGTCCCGGGTTGAAATCCCGGGTCGGCCAACATAAAGAAAATTGGATTTTTCTAATTTTCTAATAAAAAAAAATGTTGGTCGGGATTGGAATTGTGCTCGGTTGGCGATAGGCTTGCCACCTATCACATTGTGGGACTTAGTATCTTCGGCTAGTCGTGGGTGCCTTGGTTGTACCTCTGCCTACCTCTTCGGGGATATGGGCGTGAAGATACTTTAATTAAATGTATTCATAGGTTTAACAAAATGTTTAGAAAAATAACTAAGATTTGTACAAACCTTCATTCTCTATTTCGCACATTTATGGCATTAATTTCTTTTAAAACACATACAAAAAAACCACTTTCTCAAAATTTCTAACTTCTATCATCTACTTGTAATTTAAGCAAGACTTGATATTTTCTTCGATATCAAAGCATGTTTATACATAATAACTTCAAAAGTTATGTAATACTTTCTTCACGTTCCTACTACTTTAGGGATCAAAATTAAAAAAAAAATAAAACAAGCTTTAATAAGTTATATTCAGAGACTAGATACCGTGGGTATTCTTTTTATTTCTGATCAAACGAAAGACCTTCACACAAACTTTCAGCTCCTATTCAATATAAATTCCAATAAAACCATGCGAATGTGGATGGATGTAGGTATCCGGGGAGACCAAGGCTGACATTTCACGATCAGATCTATTAGAATTTTAGATTTATGAATGTGAAGGAAGCAAGACAGGTTTGTCAGGATCGTGAGGTCTGGCACTCGATACTCTCTGCCTACCCCGTAAGGGACTTGGCGTGAAGATATGTATGTATGTAAAACCATTTAAGAATCGATTGCTTTGTAAATCAATGTTGTTTATCATTCAAAACTATCTATCTTAAGTGTTTTAGGGCATAGACATAGTTTTATGAAAAAAAAACGACGGGTTGCACTCCGGGAGTGCCGGCAGAAGTAAAAACTTGAATATTAACATGTTTGATATTTTCCATCGTCGGCGCTTGGTAAAACTTCCAAATATTCATATTTTTAAAGAAAGAAACACTTGTACTGTTTTACTTATCACTTATAATTTATTACTTTG
>NJDC01001254.1:139269-159157 GCA_002245475.1 Calephelis virginiensis
TACGTAAAACAGTACAAGTGCTTCTTTATTTAAAAATTTATAAATACCTGGCTTGCCATCTAATAAAATGTTACATATAGTATTTTATTTTAATAATATTCTACGCATTGAAACCATTTCGTATGGTAATACTTTGTGATGTAAAGAGACTAGTAAATGAATATATCGAAATCAAATGCCTACCGCAATATCCAACCGGATTAGCTAAATAAACTCACATTTATAGCATGCGAAACTAAATAATTATAAACATTTATGATAGAGACAGTCGTATTGATTAAAAAACTATTATTTAATCTATTATTAACAATAAAAGTGATTAGACAATGCATCACAAAAGTGGCTTTCTTAATGACTAATGTGTTGCCAACCTCGCGGATTTTACAACTTCACCGGGCTTTGTGGGCCGAGCAGAGTGCTCAGCCCGAGACATTATTGTTTAGATGGATTGGACTGTTCCTTGCAACGTCAGCAAAAAGGGCTGTCTCCCGAGAGACCGTACCTCGACCTTGATGCTGCGTTCTTTTTACAGGGTGGATTTGATGGAAGAGTAGCGGCAACTCGTCGCTCGGCGTTAGGCGTCGGGCACAAGAGACGTCGCCGTCGTCTTAGTCGCCGAGACCGGCGGCGAAGGTGTAGGTAGTTCTGTGAGTTATTGGGAGGGAGGCTTGCGCTAGCAGCGGTTATTGGATCCGGAGGATCGAGTGACTTGTGTGTCGTCGTTTGTACGATACGGTCGAATTCCTGAGGATGCCACGGTGTAGAGGCGAAACGTACGTCGAGTGTGATTTGGTGTTCTCTGTGGTGAGTTCTTCGACAAAGTTGGCGAAGGACGTGACAAGTAGTTTTATTTCCTGAGTTCGGACTCTATTCGTGATTTGGTCGTGGTGGTAGGAGCTGGGAACTTTATATAGGGTTGTCACATGTGAAGGACGTGACAATTTATATTGTTTACCGAACTCTTACTTTATTCGTGGTCTGGTCGCAGTGGTGGGCAGTGGGAACATTAATTACGCTTGTCATATTCTGTGTCATTTTTAGGACTTCTCGCCACAGCAGTTACCCTGCTTAGGCGGAATCAGCAAAATGAAGAATTATTTTACATCTATTATAATGGATTTCCGCAAAGTAGCGCTTGATTCAATTAAATATCAAATAGTACGTCTAAGTAATAAATCAGGTTATTAGAAATTTTATATTTATCTTAATTCTGTTGATAATAAATTATATTTATATACAATTTAAATAAAAGTATCTTTACGTCTATATCCCCAAAGAGGTAAACAGATGCACAACCAGTAGGGTTACTCTTTAATATAGATTAACGGCACATTGGAAATTGGAATCAGATATGTCATTTTAGGTACTCTTGAACACAGTAATAGCGGGTTATTAACATTCCGAATTTGCAAATGCAAGATTTCTAATGTGTATGAAATCGAGATTCAAGAGTAACCCCACCCATGACTGTAAAAGACATTAAGTTCCACAATGGCAAGCCTATCGCCAACCAGGCATATGTCTAAAATCCCGGGCAACGTTAATTTGGAACGAAGTTTCTTACGGCAGGCTTGGAGGAGATAGGGATTTTGCTGCGCGGCCGAACTAAAAAAAATGTGATAGTAAAAACCATAAGAAAAAGTGGGTGGAATAAAACCGTTAAATGAGAAGTGCGCAGGCGCGACAGTCGTATACACAAGCGAGTAGTGTATAATACCTTTCTCTTCCTCCCTCACTCCACCCCGCTAATGCATAGTATATACTCATGAATTGTGTCGATTCTACATCAGCCGAAGGACCTTCGTTCCTACCTGGTGTCCCCCGACACCACACTTGTATTATTAGAAAATTCGAAATACACATTCTTTTTTTTTGCCCAACTCGAGGAGCGAAGCCGCTACTTCTAGAAGTCAAGTATGATGACGGACTGCTGTATCACAGAGTCTCTCACCAATCAACCATCGTAACAAAAAAGAATTAGCGAAATTATTTTATCGGTTCAAGCATGATGGGACGAGCAAAGAAAATAGAGGTTCATTTTTATACATATAGATATTATGTATAGCGATTTGCGGCCAAAACTCAGAAATGAACATTGCGGTATCTGATTCAAATAGACTCAAAGGTCGTACCAAAAATTAGGGATAAAGGGATTTTATTGATGCCTTCTATATTTGGCTGCTTAATAATCGATTATTGCTGTAGGCAGGGACGGATTACCATATCAAAGAACGCATCATCCCATGTTCAGCTCCAATTTAGTAGGCATCCGATGGGCTTAAAAGCTAGAAGCGTAAGGAATTTCGTATTAAATGAAATTGTTTGATATATTATTCATTTTTGGGTATTTCATACAATATTCAAAAGGAAGAACACAAGAACCTTTTTGGAAGAACAAAAGCGTTATTGTTATTCGTTAGGATTTGATGATTTAAGGATTTTCAACTTTATATTATACATTTACTAGCGGCCCGCCCCGGCTTCGCATGGTTATGAAATATACATATAAACCTTCCTCTTCAATCACTTTATCTATTAAAAAACCGCATCAAAATCGGTTTCGTAGTTTTAAAGATTTAAGTATACAAAGGGACATAGGGACAGAGGAAATCACTTTGTTTCATACTATTTAGTGATAAACCTTCTTCTTATATATTTTATATACCTTATATAAACCGCTGGTTCGGTCATGTGGAAAGAATGACAGATGAAAGATTGACAAAGCAGATATACCATGCGAATATGGATGGATGTAGGTACCCGGGGAGATCAAGGCTGACGTTTCAAGATCAGGTCAATCGGATATTAGCCGAGGATTGTGTCAAGAGTCTCCGAAACCGGCGTGTTTGTATGAAAAGGGTTATGAATGTGAAGGAAGCAAGACAGGTTTGTCAGGATCGTGAGGTCTGGCACTCGATACTCTCTGCCTACCCTGTAAGGGACTTGGCGTGAAGATATGTATGTATGTATGTATGTAACCTTCTTCTTCAATCACTTTATCTATTAAAAAAACCGCATCAAAATCCGTTTCGTAGTTTTAAAGATTTAAGTATACAAAGGGACATAGGGACAGAGGAAGTGACTTTGTTTTATACTATTTAGTGATAAACGTTTTTCTTTAAATCACTTTATCTATTAAAAAAACCGCATCGAAATCCGTTGCGTAGTTTTAAAGATTTAAGCATTTGTATGCTTAAATCTTTAAAACTATCTTTAAAATAGGGTTATAGGGACAGAGGCAGCGACTTTGTGTTATACTATGTAGTGATGTGGACTCTGAATAAAAAATGCCGAAGAAACACTAACTCATTATCTTTGGCCGACTCTCCGTTAGTTGGGTGGTTCAGGCCTAGCTCCACCAACCTTCCGAAGGCTTGATTGTTTTAGTTATGAAGTTTCTTAAATGTATTTATATCTGTACTAGCTGTTACCCGAAGCTTTGCTCGCGTGGCGGTTGATATATTTACTGATTATAGCACATTAATAAGGACGTTTATACAAATTTCAACCCTTTTGTTACCTCCTTAGGGGCAGAATCTCCAGAAACTGTTAAATACGTATCTAATCAATTTTAATAAGTAGCCCAAAAATAAAGTTTCATGTTTCTAACTTAAAAAATGACGACTTTCCAAACAAACTTTCAACCCCTGTTTCACCTCCTTAGGGTTAGAATTTCCAAAATTTCGACCTTACCCACTAATCTACTCAATAAAATTACCCTTCTCACCAAATTTCATGGTTGTAATTCTAACAGTTATCGCTTTTATAAGTATAGATTAAATTAATTATTGGACCAATTTTTATGTCAGAATAGTGACACACCTTTGACATCAACGGTGTCTAATGATTACGGTTTGGAGAGCTGTGTGTTTGTTCGCTGCTTTATCCGATAAAAAAATATGGTGTCTTTAGGCTACGGTTGTTTCTTACCATCAGAAGAGCTCTGTGTTTGTTTGCTGAATAAAAATGTACTGACGTGGGCTTAGATCAGATATTTACATTTATTTATTCAGTCATAAATAAACTACTTTTGATTTAAGACAACCCTCCTGCTTATCTGCCTTATTTACAAAATTTACGAAAATTGAGTTAATAGAGGTCTTTAGAAACGCTATTCATTGATGAAACTGTATTAAAATTTGTTGCGTAGTTTTATAGATCAGAGCTGTGGTTAAGTTGTGTGTTGGTTTGTTTGGTTAGATGAAAAAAAGTCCAACTAACGGTTTCTTTGGTATAATGTCCAAGCACACAAATAACACAGGATGTAAGGTACAACAAGAGGAAGCACTTAGCTTAGGCAAGCAAGCAGTCTAATAAATTTATATATTACTTATAAACATGAGTGTTCTGGTAAATTATGTAAATAAGTATGTGATTAAATAATTAATAGTTAGTGGGTTCTCCACAGAGCCTACTGATGGCTTGAAGCTACTTATTCAATTTATATTCATATCAAGTTATATTTTAAGCGCAGTTGCAGTAAAACCACGTTTATATTTTGTGGTAAAACTTCTCATACACGTCTTCAGTTTAAAAATTTTATCGTCTAGTTATAGAAAGCAGTTACACACGTATTTGTTAAGTGAGTGTAACTCCAACAGCCCTTTACCTATTTCCATAATTATTTTAGGTGAAAACTTCTTCAGCAGCGTTGTGTACTTTTTGTAATGACTAAAATATGTTAAAGTCGCGTCAAGACACGTGGCCAAAAGGCGGATTATACGTCTGACTGACGTCACTTGACAGCTATTTGATGTACACTTTAAAGGTAGTGATTATATTCTCTTTGTACACTTTACCCAGTGGTCGTTATTAAAAAGATACACAATCAGCTTCCTGAGGGAGAGTAAAACTACTGTATGTTGTCGCCGCATTTCATACTGTTAATTTCGTTTTACCGGCTGGTATAGGGATACCGCAGGCCGAGTTGTGAGGTAGCTTGAATAGCTCGCAAGTGCTTGCACCAGGATCTTGAACAAATCAATTATATCAATATAGTATTTTATCGCATAAATGATAGTACTTTTATTCTATAAACTTCTTTATACTATATAATTTGTAATAGTACTTAAAGCAATTTGTGCAAAATTATTCCCTAACCATTCTAAAATATCAAAAATTAACAACGTTAATATTCAAGTTTTCACCTCTGCCGGTACTCCCGGATGCACTTCGGTATATCGAGACCGCAGGCCGAACTGTAGCTTGAAGACCTCGCAACCTCGCTTGCACCAGGCTCCCGAATAAAATCAATTAAATGAATATCATATTTTATCACATAAATAATTATGTGATATTTATCATATAAATAGTTTCCTAGACATTTCAAAATATTAAAAATGTATAACGATAATATGCAAGTGTTCCTTCTGACCGCACTATCTTGTGGGTTTTGTGTTTGATTTTTTTTGTTAGACTTTGGGATTACTGTGAATTCTCTAAATGAAAAAAATCTCAAAATGTCATGTATTTTTTCATCGCTTAAAAATATGTACCTACTAGTATTTCAAGAGGAAAAATTTACTTTTTTGCAACAGTGGTAAAATATAAAATTAAATAATGGTAAAACGCTAAAAGCATTACCAATTTTGTGTTATTTCTGTTGAAATGTTCTGTAGCCTATGCTTATTACTAACATGAAAAAGACTCCCCGTGCAAAGTCGGGAAGGCATACTGTTGTACAATATAGGATAGGTCGAATTGTTTGTTTGTTTTGGTGAATGTATCTATTCTTTCTGATCAAATATTTAACACTTCACAGTCCTATATAATATTATTGAAAAAATCTAATATTGATGTAATTGCCACGTGTTGGCTTGATGGATTACTGTTAAATTTTCAAGTCTGTTAATAAATAGCACATATAAATAATAGGTAGTATATAATTAATATTAAATCTTTATTATTTTTTTAAGGTTTGAAGTCGGTTCATTTAACGTAGTTATTTTTACATTTCACTTACGTATCAACAATACATCAAGTAGACAAGGGTGAAAGGGCAACGAATAAAATTAACGTTGAGCAATGTTTAGACCCTGTTACGTGAATGTTTGAACATAAGGCAGCCACTTTCTTCCTAACCAATGAAAAATTTTAAACTATTATTTTTATGGGGTAAAACAGAGCTTAAACATAAGGCTCTTCTCACGAGATAACCTTGGCCTATAAACACTATCAATTTTATACGCATGTCACTGTCACGTGGTCGAATAGTCAGGCCCAATGTGCAGGTCTCCCATAACTTCGCAACCGTGATACGTTAGAGCCTCACATTATCTGTATTTATAAAATATATTTTTTTTTTATGTTATGCGAAGGCAAACAAGCTGACGGATTTCCTGATGGTAAGAAATTCACGTCGCCTAGAGACACCAAAGGTGGTAATGGTGCGTTGCCAACCATAATTTGTCCTGACTGATTAGTTCATCATCGCCGAGTAAAAACTGTTAAAATTACAGCCATGAAATTTAGTGAGTAGGGTCGTTTTAATAAGTAGACACCCTAAGGACGGAATTACGATAATTCTACCCTTAAAGGGGTAAACTAAAGGTGAAAAGTTTGTATTAAGGTCCTTATCAATGTGCTATTGCTTAGAAATAAATAAATACGTTAGAAAAAGATTAGGCGTGTACGCTAGCCACTAGACCAACGACGCGGTCAACCACACAAACCACATTACCTGTTGCCCGGTCTCATGTAGGTAAGTCCAGCACATGGATCACTAGACCACAGAGGTGATTAAGTGCTCATAATTGTCATGTTACGGTTTGGTTTGTTTTCTTAAGCACAGAACTAACATTCTAACTGAAAGATATCAAATCACTATCAATCTTTGGTGTAATAAGACTACAATAAAGAACCTCCCAAAAAACTGGAATAAAGAAATGTACTAAAAGGTTCCCATGACTTTGCTTGGCTACTTCAAAGCAAACTTATCTAATGCTCGTGTTAAAGCTATTTATTAAATTGAGTTTAGATATAGGAACTTTCGATAAATGCGGAAATATTGCTTTCAATGTTGCTGTCTCATTAGAAATAAATAAATAAATATCTCTGCACAAGTTACACAAATTGAATCTAACCTCAAAGTAAGCAAATTATATGCTTGTGTTACGGGTGTTAGTCAATGATTCTAATACATACAAGTAGTTAAATAGATACCAGAATAAACTTAATAGACACCCAGACCCGAAAATGCAGACATCTAAATGTCCATCTCACAAATGTCTGCCCCGTCGGGAATCGAACCCGAGCCTCGCGGTTGGTCTGTGTTGTTAGGCGTGTACGCCACTCGACTACGAGGTGGTGAACTTTAGAACTCGAGGTTAGAACTGTTGAAAATGACTTTGACAATTTGCGCGTTAGGTTTCTATAAAAAAGAGAATACAATATGCAAACTACAACAAACTTAATTTTCGTATAACCATGTTAACGGAACGCATATTTAACTTATCGATTGGAAAGTACGAAAACATCGTTTAAAATAATAAAAAAATAAAAACGTCTGATAAGATCCCATACGCCAGTTTTATACATTCATGCCTAGAAAATATTTTTTGTATGAACACAAAATCTTAGGTATGTTACATTAAATTTTATGATACCCATTTGAGACCGGGCCGTTACCATATTCTTCCAGAGAGATTCAAAAAGGATCCTTTCATTTTCCTTTTACACAAGTTCTAATTTCATTCATAAAAAACCTCTTCAGGGATATGGGCGTGAAGATACTTCTTTCATAACAAGAATATAAACTACAAATGGCGGTGTTTCTAAATAAAACAGAACGACATAACAAGTTCAGCGGAAAAAACTTACAAAACATTTACTTCGTATTAAAATTACATGTATTTCATAACATTCGTTAATACCAAATGTGCTATTCCTGAATAATGAATTAAAATAAAAATAAATTGAAAAGAGAACAGTAATAAAAAATATTATATAAGAATTTGAGACTCACTAGCTCATTTTGTACTAGACTGACTGACAATGTTAGGAGTTCAATTAATGTCTGATGAAAAAGGAAATGTTTTTTGAAAAATGTGATAGTAAATATTTTTTCCTCACAATACCTAAAAAAACCTCGTTTTTGTTTTTTTTTTGTTTTGACGACTAGTAAAAACCCAAAAAATATATTTCTATAATATATTCTTTCACCTTTCAAATTTTTACAATTTAAAACAATTCAAAATAATACTAACAAAATTATTATTGATAGAAGAAGGCGTTACTTTGCGAAAATCCATCCTTAAATATAAACAAAATTAAGTTTTATTATATATATTATATTAAATTAGTATCTGCTCTACCTTCGTCGATGCAGTCGAATTCTCCTGATGATGCTTCGGTTACGAAGCGAAACGAACGTTGAGTTTTTAGTAGTGTGTGTATTGTTGGTGCTAATAAAACAGTTTAGTGGTGTGTATTGTGTGGAGCTGGATGTATTTGGGAGTGTTAGCTTCCGGTAAGTCCAATTCATTCTTAGCGCACTGTTTTGTCTGTTTTGTTACGCCATAACACGTATAAATTTTTTTGGCGGAAAATTACAAATTAAATAATTTTGTTTAGATTTAAAATTATTATTGTTTAAAAAAAAAGAATATTTTCAATTGTAGAAAATGGTTGTACAGCAACAGCAACTTGCCTGCGTAGGGATCCACCGCCTTGCGAAGTCTATATTGTTTAATTCAATTTCAGTTCAGAAAATATAGACTTACATTTTTTTATTGTTACAAATGATGTTTTCGCGCTTTCGAATCCATAAGTTAAATATACGTTCTGTTGACATGGTTGTACGAAAATTAAGTTTGCTATAGTTCATTTCATATATTGTTAGCATATTGTGTTCTCTTTTTTTCTACAAAAATCGTATCGCGCAAATAGTCAAAGTCGTTTTCAACAGTTCTAATAAGACATGAACAACAGTTTAAGCAATATTTTCAGCATTTATTGAAAGTTCTTATATATTAAACTCAATTATTAAATAGCTTAAACATGAGCATTAGATTTGTTCGCTTTGCAGTAGCCAAGCAAAGTCATGAGAACCACTGGCACACTTCTTTATTCTAGTTTTTAGGGAGGCAAGCAAATAAATTAGTTTTATTACACAAAAAATGTTAATAGTGATTTGATATCCTTCAGATAGAATGTTAATTCCCATGCTTAAAAAAACTTATCTTACCTTCTAAAACATAATATGACAATCCTATTAATATTATAAATGCGAAAGTTTGTATGTATGGATGTATGGATGTTTGTTACTCTTTCACGACCGAATGGCTGAACGGATTTGTCTGAAATTTGGAACACAAATAGATCGTGACTTGGATTAACATATAGGCTACTTTTTATCTCATTCACACAATGGGTTCCTGTGAAAACGCGGGCGAAGCCGCAGGCAACAGCTAGTACATAATATAAAAATGATAGGTATTAATCGTTTGCATGCCGAAACGCGGATCTATGCAATTCTATTATACTGCCGCGTTTTAGTCGCGGCATACCAAAGGTTAAGGATGGGTAAAATTGGTACCAATCCTAACAAGTCAATTTAGAATGTAGTCCTGACTGAGACACCTATCGTCTTATCAATAAACACAGACTAAAGTACTTCAAGGTTTAAGCTTATATTATCTGCATGCAATAAATACATACATTCATAAATTGATTACTTTAGCATGTATATTAAAATATCAGACGGCCTGTGTGACAACCTTGTATTAATTAAGGAATTATTCCATCAAAGTACGACCAAAAGTAAAAAGGGTTTCATGCCGATATATCAGAAGAGGTAGGAAGAGGCACAACCAAGTTACGACTAGCTGAAAACACTGAGTCCCACAATGTGATAGGAAGCAAACCTATCGCCAACCGGGCATATATCCAATAATTAGAAAATTGAAAAAAACACATTATCTTTTCGTTGCCGAAGTCAAGTCCAACACCTAGATCGCTAGATCACAGGGGCAGAGTAAGATCAAATTAGTCAAAAACCTTGAAACTTACCACTTAAAAGATAAACAAAGAAAACCCGATACCATATATAAAACTCTCGACGTCGATAACAGAAAATTATATTTCTGATATGAACTTAATTTACAACTCCAGCGTTTTATTCGCTCCATAACAGTGGGTAATTTCTGTGCAAATGTCTCAATTAACACGAAAAGGCGTGATAAAGGCGACAGGGAATAAATTGGGGCCAATTCTGTACCTGCGACAATTTACTGAGCTCAAATCACTCCATATCCAGTTGGATCGGAGTTAGCGCAGTTATTATGGCCGTTAACTACCATTGCCATTGTGAAATAATGATCCGATCTTAAGTGTTTTAATGGAAAAGTTATATTTTATTCAAGGTCGATTATAACCGCACTATACAATAGGCCAAGGTCTTGGCCTAAGTAACTATGACGTTTGTATTTATTTTGTACAAGAGGAGGCAAACGAGCAAGTGGGTCACCTGATGGAAAGTGATCACTGCCGTCCACGGACATCCGCAATACCAGGAGTATCACAGATGCGTTGCCGACCTAATCTAAATAAAGTTATTTCGTTTGCGGTTTTCCGCCAAAAGGTTAATACGTGTCATGACGAGACCAGACAGCCTGCCAAAAAGGCTGTCGTCCAGATCCAGATATTACCAGTTGCTAAACATCTTCTAGACACTGGGCATAAGTTGGCAGCAGATCATACTTTCGAATTAATCTGCAAAGTAACGTCTGCTTCTATCAATTTTCATATTAAGTTTGTGTCACTGAGGTATCAAAGATTATGGACTCATGCCAGTAAGTGTTGGACTACATTTGTCAGCATCGCGTTTCTTCTATCTTTCTCCTTTTAGCATATGAAGGTTTTGAGCGACCGAAAAGGATAGAGGGTGGCGAAAATTGTCATGCTGCTGACAGATGAAGTCCTACTTTAAAATTTTATAGTGTTTACCTCATAGTCTAGTACTAGAACCATTGGAACATTTTTGTATATGTCTCCGCCAACGTTAGCTAATGAGATCTTCTTCTTCAGTTACACTGGAAAAAACCAAAGATGCTTTGGCTTTTCATAAATGCAAATCTACCTTAAATTTACCTATGGGCCCCGTCGAAACAAATCAGCATTTGGTACTCGATAACTACTCGCCACGGTATAAAGTAAAACACGCACGCAAGTACGCAAGTGAAGCAGTGCCCGGGCACACCAGACGCTACTCCTCCAGGTTGCCTTAGAATACAGTTCAGGGCTGGAACAAGATGGAAAAGTTCTAATCACTACATTCACGCTAAACTTTTTTATATGCAAAAGGTCAACCAATATAACAGTAGCTATAGACACCAGAGACGTAACAGGTATGTCGTTGTCCTGAGGCCGGAATATACGACCAGTTATGCAAGTCGACCGGCTACCCTACCTTCCATGCTGGAACATATATCAGCAGAAATAGGTAAGGCGGTGAATCCCCAGGCAAATTATTGCACAACACCACCACCAGTGGTCTTATAGGTAATGACCTATATTTCAACCAATGTTCGACTCTTAAGAGCTGCCATGCAGAGAGACAGATAGTCTATTCTACTTAGCGGATCCGGACCAACATGGGAAAAGCATTTTTGTAAATGTTGATCTTTATCTTGTGATATCATCAATCATATATCATCATCAATCATCATCATCATGAATCATCAATCATATAATCATAATCATAATCATAATCATAATCATTATCTTTTAACACCAATATACAAAGTACACTAGAAGAAAGTGTTGGCATCAAGTAAGTATACATGTTACATAATAAGCAATAAAGTATTTCAATAACAAGGATTTATACCACAAGAAATTATATTAAAACGAGAAATTCAGAATTTAAAATTACATTTCTTTGTATCGAAGTTTTAAAGCAATAGAATGAAAAAGCACTACCAAAGTTTTAAAGCAAACATTCCTTTTCACAATTTATTTTGAAAATTTAGGTCGAGCAGTAAATTCTCGTTTATTGAGACTTTGTTCAGCGAAGTTTGTTCCGTTTTAGAAAACAATAAGCAACTCAATAAATAGCTGTTCTGCACTTTAATACCCATTAAATGATATCGTTTCTAACTTACTGACATCCTCTCCTGTCGATACTTTGAAAGCTATCTGACAATAGAACAGATATTTTTCTCAGAAAATACGATTTCATTGTTCATAATGCAATCAATGCTTTAAACATGAAAACTGTAACAAATATGTTGTTTGATAATTAATAAAACAACTTTTTTCAGGAGATTGACAAAAAGTTGGTTTTCTAGATACCAACTTGTACATAAGTCTTTTTGTTATTTGTGGATACCAATGTCATAGCTGTTAAAGAGTTGCAGTTTACCTTGAATTACAATCCCTAGATTATAAGCAAACGAATTCGCTTGTGGTAAGAAATACACAACCCCTATGGATAATAATGATGGTATGATATTGCCTACCTGTAAATGAGATGCTCAGCCGCTTGATTTAATATAATTTCTGCTGTATAAACCGGAACACAACTGTGGCCACTTAAGAAGGTTGTGAGAGGAATCCGTGTGAGTTCCTCAAAGTTCTTCCATCTAATTTTAATTAAGGTAGTAGTGACAAATGAGCCGCCTTTCACCTCTTACGAGCTACTTAAGAATAAAGTACTTGGTCTATATTTTACTATGGTGCCCAAGACTATATCGATACACATACATATCTTCACGCCAAGTCCCTTAAGGGGTAGGCAGAGAGTAGTATCCAGTGTCAGATCTCAAGATCCTGACAAACCTGTCTGGCTTCCTTTACGTTCATTACCCTTTTCATACAAACACGCTGGTTTCGGAGACTCTTGACACCTTCGTATAATATGCGATTGATCTGATCGTGGAATGTCAACCTTGGTATCCCCGGGTACTTACATCCGTCCACATTCGCATTGTATATCTGCTTTGTCAATCTTTCATCTGTCATTCTTTCCACATGACCAAATCAGCGGAGCATGCCCTTTCGTATTTTAACAACAACACTTTCTTTAAATCCTACTCTTTCTTGGATCTCACTGTTACGAATGCGGTCAGCGAGCGTTACACCACAGATTTTTTGTAGCGCTCTCATTTCGACCGCATTTATCCTACTTTCATGCTTTTTCTGACTTCCCCAACTCTCGCTTCCATGCAATAACGTTGGGATAAGCACAGAATTATGCAAAGCGAGTCTAGCTTTTAGACTCAAAACCTAACTTTGAAATAGATATCGATAAAAGTTAAAATGAAAAAAATACTGTATGTATATCTAAAAGGATTGAAGAAATATTGTTTTTTTATGCATAAAAACAGCTGACAAGTACTGTCTCCCCTGGTGATTAAAGTGGACATCATAGATGTTAAAAGGGCGTCGTTGTCCTGTGGCTGTCATGTTAGCCTGGTGCAAGTCCGCCAGTCGTACCCTTCAGACCGGAATAGGTGAGGAGGTAGATCCCTACTCTGGAAAATTGATGCACAGCATCCTACGAACAGTTAACCTAAATAAATGTATACTGTCATAAAAAAATGCATTCAACTCTTACAAACAGACGGATTTCCTATTGGTAAGAAATATACGTCATCTGTAAATCACAATGATTGCAATGATGTTCACTTCAGGCTAGTATTGTAAGTTTTTTGCATAAGTACTGCGTGCAACCCTTTTCCGAATAGCAGCATTACTGTGACTAACATGTCCTTTCAGCTTCACAGGTAAGACTGTAGTACCAACACTGACGATCTATTGACCTTATTTCTTTTTTAATTTACTTTATCGCACCGCCTCTGTGGTCTAGCGGTCCAGGGACTTGACTGCATGAGGTCCCGGGTTCGAATCCCGGGTCGGCCAACAAAAATAAAATTGAATTTATCCAATTTTCTAATTAAAAAAAATGTTGGTCGGGATTGGAAATATGCCCGGTTGGCGATAGGCTTGACATTGTGGGACTTAGTGTCTTCGGCTAGTCGTGGGTGCCTTGGTTGTACCCTCTGCCTCTGCCTACCTCTTCGGGGATATGGGCGTGAAGATACTTTACTTTAATTTACTTTAAGTCAGCGGTCGGCAACCGTTTGTCAGACAAGGGCCACAAGGCAGCAAAATAAACGAAAGGTGGGCCACACTTGTGATATTGACCCCAGAAGCCAAATATACGTATAATTGGTTATTAAAAAAAGTTTAATTGACTTTTTTTCTTTTTTTTTTAATTGATATAATTGGTTATAATTACATATTGGTTATATCCCCTAGAAAAATGAAAATGGGTACAGAGAAGCGCGTTATTAAAGCTGAATTCACACTATACACCGGTTTTATACGGCCAACCGCGGAACGTTCATGCATTTATTTACAAAACGTTCACGGCCCAGAAGTAGGACGTCGGCGGACCGCGGGTTGACCGACCTATGCTTTAAGTCGAAAACAGACACACATATCTTCACGTCAAGTCCATCGCGAAATAGGCATAGAGTTTCAAGTGCCAATCTAGCTAGCTTTCTACACATTCATTACTCTTTTCATATGAATACGTCGGCCTCAGAGACTTTTACCCGATATCAGACTACACCAGAGCGATTTGGTCATAGAATCTCAACCTACCTGGGTTGAGATTCTATGACCAAATCGCTTTTATATATCCAGGTAGTTAGGTTCGTAGTGATATCAATCCGGTTGAGTTGGGTTGATTTATATTTAGAATATATTTTATGTAGGACCATTTTCATAGTTGTTGCAAGGATGCAGTTTATCCTGAACGAGTACATCTCAAGTACCCATTCTCTACGTCGTCAAGCCATAATGGGTGCAGACAAATGGCGCTATTTATCGTAAAATCGACACTAAAATCGCATAACACATCGTAACTGTTGTACAAGCAGTAAATTTTGTACTGTTTGTCGCTGGGTATCACATTACTAACGGCAGCTTTATCTCTTGTAATAATAATTTCTATCCTTACTGCCATGCTGTGGTACATTTAAACAATACTAATGTTAATGTATATTGAAATGTAAATCTGCACTATATTATTTCACAGTAAAAATCTTTACGCCCATATCCCTGAAAAGTTTGCAGAGGTATTCACGATTAGCTGAAGATTTACGTAGTCCCAATAATGTGACGTGGCAAACGTAGTCTTTATAAGTAAATTTAAAAAAATATGTTTTCGGATTGCCTGACCCGGAAATCAAAACCAGATAGTCAATTCCAACACCAGACCACCAGACCACAGAGTCAATTGTTAATTCACAGTTAATACAACACATACACACATTGTCAGTATTTAAAATACTTTTTATGATCATTATCACAGTTGCCTCTGTGGTCTAGCGGTCCGGCGTCAGACTTGACTTCTTGAGGTCACGGATTCGTGACCTTGAAGATACTTTTCTTTATTATCATCATTATTTAAAGATATAAGAACTTTACATTTTTTCAGTATTATTTTAGCAAACAAGCCCACTGCCCCTCCTAGTGTAAAGAAATGACATTGACCTACAGAAAATAGGCAATATAGATGTTGTAGATACGTCAATGTCCTATGGTCGGGATGCAAGTATATTTTGCAAGTCTACCGATTTCTCTACCCTTGACGGTCATTATGGCAGCAGGGACAGGTGATACGCTCAGCACTCTACCACCAGTGAACTGTCCAGTTGATAATGATCTAAACCAGTTCTCGATTTTTAGAAGCTTCCTATCAGAGGAGCACGTGGTCTGTTCTACTCAGCAGACCCGGCCCAATACGGAGGTAATAGAAAAGTTTTGTTATTTTTTTTGTTGGTAAATACATCGTATTAAGAATTTGGCAGAGCCGTCCACTGAGTTTTGTAACTTCACATTAAAGGTGAAGAAATATATTTTTTGTGCATTTGAACAAATATCTTCACGTCAACTTCCTTTCGGTACAGGAGAGTATTGCGTGCCAAATGTCACGTTATTGGCAGACCTGCCAAAATTCCACAATTTTAAACTCTTTTCATACAACTACGCCGGTTTTGGAGACTCTTGTTGCCACTCTCGAAAACAACCCTTGACCCATCCCAAACCCATCGATTTGATCGTGTAGTGTCAACCTAGGTCTCTCCGGATACCTACATACATTCACATCATACATACGCTTTCCTATTCAATCTTCAAGAAGATGTTAATGTTAAGCAATCTCGGTCGGCTAGTACTTGATTTATATTAGTGCGGGATGGCATAGTACACGTACAACTATGAAACAGTATGTAAATTACCTAGAAATTTTCGAAATGGCACACTCACAGAAGCATGTGCATCGATGAGGCCACAAAACAGGTTTCGTGATGCTGAGTGCAGCGTCAGTTTCGCGGTGCTGAGTGCAGCGTCAGTTTCGCGGTGCCGAGTGCAGCGTCAGTTTCGCGGTGCCGAGTGCAGCGTCAGTTTCGCGTTGCTGAGTGTAGCGTCAGTTTCGCGTTGCTGAGTGTAGCGTCAGTTTCGCGTTGTTATTTGCTTCCGCTACCGGGCGTATTCGACTTTTGCTGGAATTCTGTTAATTAGCCATAAGATTACCTACATTAACAGTTTGTAATTCGGTTGATAAAAAGACAACATGACGATCGTATTGCTTCAATAAAGTCTATGTAAGTATTTCATCAACTAAGCTTAGTTTCCATACTGTTTGATAAGTGTCACATTGTGGGACGAAGTTAACGTGGGTACCCTGAGTTTACTTCTGCCTATTGACTCACCAGTATGTGCTTTAAGATATTTACTTGTTTATTTTTATTAAATCTCTGAATATATAAACGTCAGTTACTGTTCGTTAGTCTCATTAAAACTCGAGAAAAACTGGACCGATTTGTCAAATTTTGGTTTTGTAGAAGTCCAGGTTTAAAAGATAAGAATAAAGGAAAAAATGCGAGGTAACCAGGACAAAACAAGATTCAAAGTTTTCCCATACAAACAGAAAGGGTGAACGAAGTTCGCTGGGACAGCTAGAACATAAATAAATTTTTAAAAGAATTAAAAATTTGTATTTCTACAGAGTCGTTTTAGTTTTACAGCTGGCATATTTCTTCGGAATTAAAATGTCAATAAATGCCGTTTTTAATACCGTAATTGAATCATTAATTTAATAATTAATTATTTTTAGATATAAAGTGAGTAGAAGTGTTATATAATATTCTAAATAATTTACTCTAAATGAAACTCTTATAGAAATCAATCTATTTCTCAATACATTTTTTGATAATGTATTAAAGACCAGAGTTCAAAGGATTATTTTTAAAAATCTGAACCTAAAGCACTGGGGAAGAAAGTTTGTATGAAAATCGATTCTACGCTGACGAAGCTACGGGTAAAGATCTAATACCAATATAAAATCTTCAAGAAAACAACCCACAAACCCATTACAATTGACCTCTGAAGCAAATTACACTGTAAAATGTTACAAAAATAGGATAAAAGCCCCTAAATTTATGCTCAGAGCTCATCGGGAACCATTATCACGTAGTAGGATTCTGCATAAAACATTAAAATGTCACGATACGGCGTCTGCATTATTATTAACGTAGTACCCGGATCAACAATTTTCAATTATTTCGCTCTTGAGTATCAGGTGTATTTTTTTCTTTCAACGAGTGGATTTAAAATTGTGCAGCGAAAAAAAAACGGTTTCTTTTTATTTTTTGAGAATTAATATCTCGTATTTTTTAAACTTAATGGTTCGTTTTAATTTCCTGTGTGCCAAGTGTGAGTTTTTGAAATAATTTACTTTACCATCGCGTTTACGTTTAATGATACAAATGTATGGAGCTATTGTCAGCGCCTCTAGCGAATAGTCGAAACAACTAAATTATTCCATACATTTGGATAGTCCAAACGCAAACGCAGTAATAAAGTAAATTCGTGTTTTCACACTCAGCACGTTGAAGGTAAGGGATAACCTCGTGTTGGTTCGGGCTCCTTTGCAGAATAGACAATTTGCCTTCCTACCAGGCAGCTCGTAAAAGACGAGCATAGGCTTACCGTCGCTAACACCGTGACATCTGACTAGGAAGTAGATTTTCGGAGCGACTCACCCGGATTGGTACCACCACCTTACCTATTCCTGCAGCCATAACGTCATGACGTGTTCCGGTTAGAAGGGTAAGCTTACTGTTCCTCGATGCCCAACATCCCGACCTGAGGTTGGCACCGCACCATTTGGTGTCTCAAGGCGGCGTGAATTTCCTACCATCAGGAAATCCGTCTTCTTGTTTTGCCTTCCAATATCATAAAAAAACCTTGACTTATAGACACCGTACATATTGCAGGTGCGTTGCTGTCCGGTGGCCGTGATGAAATGGCTATTGTGCAAGTTTACCCGCTTCCCTACTCTTAATACCGGAACATGATAGAGTCGTTATGGTGGCAGGAATAGGTAAGACGTTGATACCTACCCGGGCAAGTTGCTGTACAGCACTGTGCCCTCGACGTTGTTACCGTCTAAATCAGCGGTCGGCAACCTTTTGACAGGCAATTGCCAAATGGCGGCAAAATAAAATAAAGGTGGGCCACACTTATAATGTTTGCCCTAGAAGCCAAATGTAGGTATATTATTATACGTATTTACGTATAATTGGTCATGTCCCATAGAAAAAATTAAAATGGGCGGAGAGAAGCGCGTTTTTAAGGCTGAATCTACACTATGCGCCATATATACGGTCAAGCGCGGAACGATCATGAATTTATTTTGATATTTATAACTTATTTTCAAGATATTCACGGGCCGCAAGTAAGACGTCGGAGGGCCGCATGCGGCCCGCGGGCTGCGGTTTGTCGACCGCTGCTCTAAATTGTGAGATATGGCATTATACGGTATTAGTACGTATGGATAAGGATATAAGTTATTCATACTTCATTATAAATGCTAAATGTGTTTGTTTTATTTTGTTGTTTTTCTTGGAGCTTTGTTATAGTATAATGTTTATGTGTAAAGACAATTAGAAGTTCGGAATGACATATTAAGCTACTTTTTAACTGAAGACGGAAAAAAAACGTCATAAATTTGACGTGAAATGAAATGAAAATTATTTATTTGCGGAATATGTGTGTTAAAAAGTTGTTATAAAGATATTTAAGAATACAACATATTCTACCACATTGTGGTGTGCAAATATTTAGTTAATTTTAAGAAGTTACATATTTCTATAAAAATGTACATTTAAATCACAGCCCTTATTTACATTTTAATAAACATTTTATTTATTTATGAACATAAGTTTCATAATTTGTTATAAATTAATTTAAAGGTAGATTAATTTTTAGTCCTATCTACCGTACACTAACACCGTGTCTATGTTTCTGTGTAAGGCATCATAACTTTTGAATGAATAGCTCGATTTCGATTAGGATTATTTGTTTAAAGTTGACGTGATGGTTCTTAGCTGCATTACAAATAGATAATGTCGAATTAACTGAACATTTTATTTTTAGGATTATTATCTTAATATCTAAATGAGTTCTCGTAGGAGAGCTAAATAATTTTAATACACGGGCATAGCCGCAGGCAACACCTAGTTACGTAGTACATATAACTTTATAATGTGTGCACCTAGTCCTATTAATATTATAAATGCGAAAGTTTGTAAGTATGTTTGTATGGATTTTTGTTACTCTTTCACGCTCGAATGGCTGAACGGATTTGTCTGAAATTTGGAAGACAGATAGATTTTGACCTGGATTAACATTTAGGCTATTTTTAATCCCGATCGCACACCGGGTTTCTGTGAAAACGCGGGCGAAGCCGCAGGTAGCAGCTAGTATTAGATAAAGTAAAGGCAGGTGTAGGGATGTAGCAACCCCATCGGCTGTAGCTATGTGGACAAATCTTGTAAGTACTAATATAGATTATACTATTATAAAATATAGATTA
>NJDC01001254.1:163635-184590 GCA_002245475.1 Calephelis virginiensis
TGTCTAAAGAAATTATTTAAACATACGCTCAGTATGTAAAAAGATTCAACATACCATAACCATTCTAAAAAATGAATAAGACAAAAAATAAATGTGTAGTCACTCCAGTGTCACTGGGTATATGTTGAACTTGGTCAAAACGACTATTTGTAGATTTTTCTTCCAGACGTATAATACGAGTACGTTAGAGGTGTTTAACCATGCTACATGGTATTTTCCATATCATAATCTGACGCGCCTGCGTAACTGCAAAAATCTCCTCTTAGGCTCCTCTACTAATATTAATATTGCATAAACATTATGCTTTTGCCGCAAAAACCTGTTAAGATATCGAGAAAAAATTTAGACTTTGTTTTTTTCCAAACTCTAATCTATGTTACCATTAATTACTATCAGTTTAGCCGTTTTGATTTGCAAATTTTCGCAGAAACAAGTAACAGTTCAGCTTACCTTTGAAATAGGAACATGAATATGATGAAAATTAACATAAGACGCTAGGAATTGTTAAGCAGTTGTAGATCTCTTATCTAATATAACAGTCTGAGTGTAATAATTAAGTAGTCTACCAATTAAGTAACTACCCACTCGACCTAACGAATCTATAAGGTTTCTATATTCCACCATTCGGCTACAGAGCTCTAAAATTAAGGTGGCATTGAAACGCTTTATATAAAAATTCTTACTTATATATTCTTTAAATTATTAGATCACTCCAACAGACAGCGAGGGTTGATACAATTAGTTGATTAGAGGCCGCACGCATGTCCGTGATATCCAAGCGATATGACAGTAACGTATCTGTAACGTCTTTGGTATTTATAAACCATATGCTTGTTGGGTGTATTTTCAAATAAAAAACGTTCCTTGGTTAAGTTTATTAACATATTTAATTATTTAACTTCTATTTAGATTTTAACACTTATAGTATGACACTGTGTTAGTAGCTCAAGAGTGAAACATTTAACCTACGAACGTGAAAACGGCCCTAAACTCTATACTAGAAGCTAACTCAGAGTCAAATATTTATGCAGGAACGTGCAAGCGTTCCTTAAATCTGTATTAGAGCTTACTTAGAGTCATACACGTCTTAATCCAGGTACGCGAAAGAGACCCGTAACTTTATATTATAATCTAACCAAAGGTTTTACATTTAATCAAGGGACGTGGAACGGCCTCTAGCTCAAAAAAACTAAGTAAGATTCAAATATTTAATCCGAGATCGTGCAAGCGGCCCTAAAAGAATAAGCGCTAAGACATTTATTTATAGATTTTAATAAAGTTTCATTACACCCCAAAACAGTCGTAAACCCAAATACAGATAAGAAAGTTATGTGGAAACTTTACAGTTTGTTAATTAGACACAACTATTTACGATGATTTTATGGACGTATTTTGGGAGAGAGATAAATCGAGGTGGCAGTGGCTTTGATCTGCCTCGACTTGAGTATTCTTACTATTTTGTTACATTTCTCGTTTACATGACGTTGAATCGATAGATGATAGCAGCAGTGCTTAAATAGATAATTTTCCTTATTAGCACTTTTTACGATCTGTACATTTTTATCTACACATAATTTTACAAAAAAACTCTGACTGAATTATTAACCCTTGTCTTGATTTTTAATTATTCAAAATACTAAAATACCAACTGTATCATGGTTTTTAGGTAAAATAAAAGTTTTAGCGCCGTAAAACTGCAGAAAAATGACTTCGACTTCAATAAGTACGTCACCTATGTACACAAAAATCAGCATTTTCCTTGATTTCTTAGGGACTCCACTATCAGATTTAAATTAGGTTGAAAGTGACTAATGCGAAAGTCCGTTATTTTAAATTAAAAAATTAAATAAAATCAATTCAGAAATGATAGAGAAATCGATTGACATACATAAAAATTTAGTAGTCGAACATGTCATCTTTTTGGAAAAAGGGAGGAGCTTTTTTAGAAGTCAGTTAAACATACACAGTTTGGAGAAACTTATGTAAACAAACTCTATTAGCAATTAGTCCGGTCAATTGTTAGAAAACATTCATTTGCAATTAAACTACGATTTTATAAAATTTGCGCTACCCTTCATTATCTCTGATACGGATTTGTAGCGTTACTCTTGAATCTCCATGTCATGCGAATTGGAATCGTGAATTTCATTTTATCTACTTTTGAACACAGTACTAGCGGATTATTAAATGTTGGTTACATGTAAATTCAACGAATCCGATAAAATAATTTATTGTTTACTATTAACTAAATGTTAATAATTCGCCAGTATTGTGTTCAAGAGTAACCCTACTAAACTGACATACTCGATTCCAATTTCCAATATTGCATGAATCGAGGTTCAAGAGTAACCCTACTGAGAGAAAGAGCGTGCATCTACGTAAAACTTTTGACTGTCATTTAACTAGTACGATGAAATACTAGATCTGTATCCAAACGCAGATGTATTTATATTTAAATGTAGAAAAATATAATGCTAGTCATGCTGTTTTGTGGAAATAATATGGAAAAGTGACGATGTATTAACAATTTAAAAATAAATAAATAATAAATAAATTCCTGGACCAGTTACACCAATTGAGCAAAGTGAGCAAATCACTTGATCATGAGTGTTAGTCAACGATACTAATACATTGAAATACTTAAATAGATAACAGAACAAATTTAATTAACACCCAGACCCGTAAACGCAGACATCTCCGGTCAAATCAAATATTCACCACACAAATGCCTGTCCCCGTCGGGAATCACACCTGAGCCTCACGGTTGGTCGGCGGAAAGCCAAGGCAGATATGATACTTTAGCATCGGCAATCGGCGATTTGCTGAATGCGGCGACCACACATTCTAGACCGCACACATAAAAACGTGAAACGCGGCGATTTAGTCGCTTTTCAGAAGTTTACTCAGGAGTCTGAAAGTTACCTTGCGCACACATTTGAACACGTTTATTTGGCAGCACTGTTCTGTGTTAAGTGCTGCGCTAGATTTTGAAGAAGCTACAACCTTAGCATGGATATTAATAAAGCTGAACTTCTGCTTGATATTTTCGTTTTATAAATCAAATAAAACAAAAATGTCAATTGCACCGAAGGCGGTATTGGTTACATCTGATAGGATCTTACTTTTGGAGAGCATAATTCTTTATTTCCTTGTAATAAAACAGATGAACTATTTTTTAAACATTTTGGAATGAAGTAGGTACACTACATTTCAAGAGTTTTTGTTACATACCGCGTCCGAACGCATGAAGTCGCGAGTACTGCATCGATACATTCTCACGATCTTACTAAAGCTCGGTGAAGTTGCAAAAAATCGCGAGATTAGCAACAAATTAGTCATTCAAAAAAAAAACGATCTTACTGCCGATCAAACGCACAGACTCGCTGAATCGTGATTCAGCATCTATGCAGTTGCAAAATCGCTAAAAGTAGCATGTCTGCTGTCGCCCTTAGGTGTGTATGCTACCCCTCGACCAACGTGGTGGTCATAATTTTTAGCATAATATATTAGCAATTAATACAAAAGTGTCGTAATGTATTAGCAATTAATACAAATAGCAACTTTTAGCAAAAGTCTATCACTTTAAGCATTGCTGACTATTTTATGAGTTTAATATAGAAAATTGCAATAAAAAGTAAATTGATTAACAAAAATAAATATTTCTATACAAATCAGTTAATTTAACCCCAAAGTACGAAATAATCGCAGCACCCACATACCCAACTTAAACAGATAAAAAAACCGACCACGTGCTTGCATTAAGAATGTTGATCAACGACACTATAAGTATTTAAATAGATACCGCAATAATTCATTTAATACCCAGACTAAGAAAAATACCCTGTCAGGACTCAAAGGGTGTCGAATAGAAACTACTCTTCGGTCACAAGGTCGTCAAATTTGCAATGCGCAATTTAGACATTCCAAACAGACACTTATGCAAATTTTAGACATTTGTTTAATATATTTATGACCTTATGCGGGCAGGCAATTCGTCAACCCGCATGAGCTGCATGACAGTGGTTACAACAAATTTTATGACTTAAGGGTTTTTGAATGTTTCCATCAATCATTGTACAGGAAGTTCTTCATAAGCTTTTACGTGAAACGATTCATTATGAGTTATGATCAATCTTAGTCTTTGTGGTCTAGAAGTCCAGGTGTTGGACTTGACTGCATGAGATCCCGGATTCGATTCCCGGGTCGGGCAACGAAAAGAAATTTTGGTTTTTCCAATTTTCTAATAAAAAAAACGTTGCTCGGGATTGGATATGTGCCCGGTTGGCGATAGGCTTGCCACCTATTACATTGTTGGACTTAGAGTTTTCGGCTCGTCCTAGGTGGCCTGGTTGTGCCTCTGCCTAACCCTCTCGAGATATGGGCGTGAAGATACTTTTTTACTTAAATCTCCTTTTTGCAACTTACTACTTAGTGTCTTCGGCTAGTCGTGGGTGCCCTCGATTTGCCTCTGCCTACCTCATCGGAGATATTAGCGTGAAGATCAATTTTAATATTATGCTTCAGTGTTAAGACTTTCTTTATTAATAGTAAAATTAATTTTGGTTTCCTCCCTTGCTTAGGCTAAATTTTAATTATTTTTTAAGAAACAAATAATTATCGCCTCTGTGGTCTAGCGGTCCGGGTGTTGGACTTGACTGCATGAGGTCCCGGGTTTAATCCCGGGTCGGCCAACACAAAGAAAATTGAATTTTTCCAATTTTCAAATAAAAAAATGTTGGTCGGGATAGGAAATGTGCCCGGTTGGCGATGATAAGCTTGCCACCTATCACATTGTGGGACTTGGTGTCTTCGGCTAGTCGTGGGTGCCTTGGTTGTACCTCTGCCTACCTCTTCGGGGATATGGGCGTGAAGATACTTACTTTTTAACAAATAATTTAATGTTAGTCATTTATAGGAAACAAATAAAATAAAAGTAAGTAAACTAATCTTATACCATTAAATGAGCAGTAATTGTATATATGTATAAATATATAATTGGAATCTCGGAATAGGCTCGAACGATTTTCATGAAATTTAGTGTTTAAACTAAAAATTTCTTTCATGTTTAAACTGAAAATATGACTCTTCCTGACATCTATTGGCGAAGAATAATATTATTTTCTGTGAGAAATAAAATTGTACTAGCAGATGGCGTTGTTAAGTGACACGAAGTCAATGAGTGCTAAAAAAATAGCGAGCAAAGCTCGGGTATCCAGGTACTGAATATTTAAACAAATATTCGTGGACAAATTACATAATATGAATTTAACTTTAAAGATAGCATATTATACGTTCGTGTTATGAGTGTTAGTCAATGATATTAATATATAAAAATACTTACAGAGATACTAAAAAACGTTTAATAAGTACCTTACCTAAAAATACAGTTATCTAGATCACATAAATACCTATCTCTACTGGAAATCGAATCTGACCAACTAGGCGATCAGTAACTTTTAAGTGCTATATTCAAAGCTTTAACGAAAATAAAATACAAATCTTTCACAAGCAACTATGAATAATTGCAATTTTTTATAATCTAAAACCAAAAAACTCGTCTGCAAGCTTAATGTTGTTACATAGGTAAACAGCCTATCAAAATTGGCAAATAAAGTTAAATGTTTTTGATGTTACACATATTATTTAAAGATTTAAACCTTCGCCTCTGTGGTCTAGTGGTTCAGTTGTCGGACTTGACTGCGTGAGGTCCCGGGTTCGATTCCCGGGTCGAGCAACTAAAAGAAAATTGTTCTTTCTAATATTCTAATAAAAAAACGTTGCTCGAGATTGGATATATGCCCGGTTGACGATAGGCTTGCCACCTATCACATTGTGGGACTTAGTGTTTTCGGCTAGTCGTGGGTGCCCTGGTTGTGCCTCTGCCTAACCCTCTCGGGATATGGGCGTAAAGATACTTTTTTACTTAAACCTTCTTTTTGCAATTCGGTTGAAAACAGAAACACCTAGCGTAAGATCTGAATTTATTAATCAGAATGTTATTCCCAAAAAGGGTGGTATTTAAACCTTAAACGAATTGGAGGTATAGTCGTGTACATGTGTTTCAAAATTAATTTTGTACATGCCAATTATGATTTTACTACTAAAGGAATAGGGTTCAAATTCTTGTACTGTAAATATATATACTGCAGTTAACCTTGCACATATTTGCATTAGCTAGATTCGGACAGCTCGCTTTCATCTCACGTTTTGGTTATTTCAAATACAATTTGCAATAGAAATTTTGTTGGATTTTTCTGATTTCGTTTCGCAAATTCAGATGAGATTTTCGTTTCATGAATTTTGAGCAAGATTTAAATTAAAATGTTCGCCATATTTATTACAGCACATGGATTATGGTTTTTTAGAGAATTATAATCTGTGGATTGGAAAAAAGGTAATGGAGAATCTTATTTACGTACAAACTTCCATAAACACATTTAAATTACGAACGAAAGTAATTACATATAAAAAAGAAATGTATCTTTTTTTATTTTATAGGAAAAGACATTTAGTAGGATTGGTACCACTAGTTGATTTTGTTGGGTTTGGAGTTGCTATTTATTGTTATATTCCCTGCTGGATTAAGGGTGGCCGGTATACTTATTTCTACCCATGGTCCTTTGGGCCATATGATATTTGTTAAACACGAGAAACATAGTTGATGTCGATATGTCTCCTACCATCTGAATTGCTTGCTCGTTAACCGTCTTATTTTATTATGTCCTTACATATGAAATTTGCGTTTCGTATGGGAATTCAATATGATGTATGATAATGAGATATTTATTTAACCCAACTATGAATAATTGTTATTGTGCTGGTTTATTAATTTCGTTACTACAAACCATTCGGACGGGAATCAATAAAATCTTTGTAGGCGGATTGGACTTTGGCAGTCGGCAATCGGAGTTGAATTTTTTCCCGTGCAAGAAGTTCTCCAAATTTAAAAAAAGGTGGTTGTAGCACGGTCCGTGAGTATGTTTATTGGCTTAGACATTCCAATTGAAGCTCGATTAATTTAGTAGCCGTCTGTTGTGCAGTGTATGTATCTAGAATCGTGAAGCAGCAGTGGCGTAAAGTGATTGAACAGCCTCGGATGTTTAGCAGCTAGCTTTTCCATCACAGCTTGCAACTACTGACAACACGTCTGTCATAATTGTTGGGCCAGATTTGAGCAAACTGTAATCAAAGACATCGCCACTAGTCCATCGACTACTTACAAGTAGGTAACTTTTTTGGTAAATTTTCACTTGAACCAGGGCTTAGATGACTTACCATGATCCATTCATTGCGGTAAGTGATTCTAATTGTCACAGAGAATCCATATTTCATAACAGGTAATGATTCTGTTTAAAAACCCTTCATTATGTGTCGGTCAAGGACCAGCAATTGATGCGTGTTTGTCAGATTTCCTTTAAGTGGATTAAAATAGTTTTATCACTAACATCGCAGCCTGTAGTTAACTCGGACGTGGTTTGCAGTGGATTTGCTTCCACAATAGCCTTAAATTCTGCATTGTTAACTTAAATCGCCGACCATCCACGGGACTTTTTCTGCAGTTCGAATTTTCCGGAACGAAAACGTTGGAACATTGTTTTTTATTTTGAGACCGCCTTTCATATCATTAATAACGCAATATTTCACGTGTTCGATGTTGTAAGCTGAGCAACGAAACCAAAAAAAAACAAATGAATAACGGTTTACGAAATAAAAAGTTGAGAGGTGTCAAGGGACACCCGGATGGAACGATCTCTCCCCCCCTCTCTCTCTCTCAATCTCTATCAATCTCTATTATTCTCTATTTCTATCTCTCTTATAGAGAGACAGCGAGGGAAATATATAGCAAAAAGTGTCTTGACAACTTTTCGTAAGAATTTTTTCCGTCTAGCCTCCTTTCACAACGCGCAATAAGGAACTTCGTTCCAAAAATACATGTGTAGCTTCATAGATTTAAATTTGCGATTTCCAACCAAAGAAGATGAATTTGTGATTGAAATGGCAAGTACGATGAAACTCCAATATCATATGTAAGGCCCTAAGAGTATATCTACTCAAAACATTGGTGTCAGTGAACTTGGTTATAGTATAAAAAAAAATGTACGGATATTAGTTGCGTTAACTATTGTTGTACTATATTCAGCAGCATTTTTTTCATCCATCGATATTTAAAACACTGTCCCAGCGGTTACTGTGGCAAACGTCTTGTTTTATTTGTGCAAATGGACTCGTACATGCTATTTAAGACACAGCAATAAAAACTTTGGTGTGTATAAGTTACAGATGTATCTTGCCATAAAAAAGTTGCCTGCTTGTTCGCAAACTAAACATACACATACACATGAAATAACTCTTGGCTGTATCTTGATAAAAAATACTAGAAACAAAACTTGCGTTACCTATTGTACGATATTGGGCAGTAACATTTTCTTTCTATCTAAATTTAAAACGCAATCCCGGTAGTTACCGTGACAAATGCCTCATTTCATTTATGTAAATAGACTCGTATACGTTGCTTCCTGTTATAAAGTCGAGACACACCATTAACAAATTTACTGTCTATAGGTAACAGTTATCTTTTGCTATTACGAAAATTGCCTGATTGTTAGCACACAGACCATACGCATGAAATATACTCTTGCAATTATAACGCAACTTTTGTTTTTTTGAAAATTTGTATCAAGCTACATCTTGATACAAATTTTAAAAAATGAAACTTGTGCTACCTATCGTTAAATATTGGGCAGTAAATTTTCTTTGTATCAGGATTTAAAACGCGGTCCCGGCGGTAGCCGTGACAAACGTCTCATTTCATTAGTGCGGGGCGTGACCGGATTGATAAAAAATCTTTTGCTCGTTTTCTGTGATTAATAGAACCGACATTAATTACGGTATTTTAATTAATCGTGCTTGATTATGTATTGCTAATGATTAATTAAAAATTAATGGCGATTATAACAGCTTCTACCCCCGCCCGCGTGTCAAATTACACAAAACCATTGTAAAATTTAGTTTGTTATTCTGATGTATCACTACATAGTATACAACAAAGTCGCTTTCTCTGTCCCTATGTCACTTTGTATACTTAAATCTTTAAAACTACGCAACGGATTTTCATGCGTTTTTTTTAATAGATATAGTGATTGAAGAGAAAGGTTTATATGCATATTTCATAACAGAGCAAAGCCGGGATGGGCCGCTAGTAAACTATATTAATGTAATATTTATGTGTAATATATGTACAAATTACAGCAAAATAAATTTTACAATACAGACTTAGCTGTACTATCTGTATTGGCATGAGTAATATTAATTTTGAAGAGCTTGAATATGTGTACAGAGGATACATTTATCCGAAATCAAATCAAACAGTTTAATTATAAAACTTATAGATTCTATACTTCTTATCGTCGGTGCTTGGTGGAATTCCAATCTTGATGCAATTTACTTAGAAACACTTGTACTTTCCACAATATATTTTATTATTTTTTATTTTTATGGTTTAGCCAACCGGTTTCGCTATACAAGCATCATCAGGGCTATATAACAATATATAGTTGTTATAAATAAAAAGTAATAAAATATATTGTGGAAAGTACAAGTGTTTCTAAGTAAATTGCATATAAAACTTATTTTTAAATAATAGTATTTTATATTTAGTTTTTAAAGAATTACAAGACACACGAACGTGTTTGACTGTATGTTAGTTTGCAACACAACAACATTAAATATTTATTTATAATCAAAGATGCTTGTGTCAAAGTGACCAAGGAGATTCTCTATCGTCTTAGTTTTTGTTCGAAACAGAACTATTAGTATTAATGTAAACTTTCACGCTTTTCCTTATAGAATAAGAAGAAATGTATTATTGTATGGAAGCGAGAGTTGGGTATGTCAGAAAGAGCACGAAAGTAGGATAAATGCGGTCGAAATGAGAGCACTACGGAAAATTTGTGGTGTAACGCTCGCTGACCGCATTCGTAACAGTGAAATCCGAAAAAGAGTGGGATTGAAAGAAAGTGTTGGTGTTAAAATGCGAAAGGGCATGCTCCGCTGGTTCGGTCATATGGAAAGAATGACAGATGAAAGATTGACAAAGCAGATATACAATGCAAATGTGGATGGATGTAGGTACCCGGGGAGACCAAGGCTGACATTTCACGATCAGATCAATCGGATATTATCCGAGGGTGGTGTCAAGAGTCTCCGAAACCGGCGTGTTTGTATGAAAAGGGTTATGAATGTGAAGGAAGCAAGACAGGTTTGTCAGGATCGTGAGGTCTGGCACTCGATACTCTCTGCCTACCCCGTAAGGGACTTGGCGTGAAGATATGTGTGTATGTATGTATGTATGTAATAAGAAGAAAAGAAAGGGTACAAGGTGGAAGCAAATAATTTTAAACATTCATATTCACTCGTTTTTATTAAAAGGTCTTAGAAATATCTTGTTACACACATATTATTTTTCACTTTGCATTTCAAATAGTAATACAATATTTATAAGTGCCACTGCCGTATATGTCACCATATTTAACTTTATCGGTGATAGGGGATGATTGATTTATGATTGAGTGAACTTGCATGATAAACTGGTTATAAATAATCTGTGTATTATGTAAAAGAGCCCAATGAACTTTGAAGTTAAACGGGTATTTGTTTTAAAGAAACCATGTATGTTTGAGCATAAAAATATGTTGTGTATTCAATGAGTTGAAGATTGCTATCTGTATACTGAATTGTATGCAAATCTGTATAGCCATTGAGGCGTTATTGATGACAATTGACAACCTTCTATACTATATTTTTTTTAAAGTTACAAAATCACCAACGAAACAAATGTAACATTTAGTTAAATATGAACGTGTTATGTGCTTATTAAAAGATACAACATGTAACGAAAGTAAAATTACTAAATATATTTAATTTAACTGAATCTGTGTAAAAGTGTGTAAGTTGTCGGCAAATATTGTTAAATATTACCCATAAATGAAACGTTTAATAAAATTTCACATACATATATTCCATTAAATTTTTATTAAGCGTTTATTTCACCTGAATATCGCTTAAAAATTAATTTGTCGATTCATACCCAGAAAATATAAGTATTGCGATACGGGAATTGTAGTCCCAGAGCTTTTAGATTTTATGGGAAGATATTTCATGTTTACAAATTTGTATAGGATTAGTAAACGAATAATAAATGTATCCCAATGCTGACTTAACTTCACAGCAAACACTAGTGAAATACAAATTCCTCAGTCAAATACATTTTTTAAATAAAAACATAATAAACTATTGATCCATTTTATTACTTATACTAACCCCAAGGCCATTAAGTATGTATAACACATAAATGTCAGTGTAAAAATCCGTATAACGGAGCTTAATAAAAAAATCGGACAAACACCTTGAAAGAAGTATTTCCGCATCACTTCAAATTAATAATTCTTAACAGCTACTTCGCTATTCGGTCTCTTCTTCGGATTTTTCGGTCTCTAGAGATAGTTTTGTTCCTAATCTCGTATAGTAAAACTTTAGAAATGTAAATTCAGTACATTAAATATACAGGGTGACAAAAAAAGGACCAGCCTTTCAAGAGAAGGTTTAGAATCAATAGCACTTTCGATCTATGAAGTAGGTAATCAATTGTTAAAAACATACGAATGGAAACACAATAGTAGAGGATATTATATAAACGAAGATTTCAACTGATTCCTGCCAACAGCAATCGCAGGCCCGTGACGTCATAATTCATACTACAAGTAGGTACAACATAGCGTGAAAACAAGTGAATTATTTTTGAGGACTATAATTTCAAATTAATGTACAAGTGAATATTACAATTTGGTAATAAAATTTAAAACACATTTTTATTTTAGCCTTTACCTTCCTGTATTAAAATTTTGCCAATCCTTTAAAAGTAGCCCTGTATTAAAAAAGTTAGGCTAAACAGACATATGGCAAACGTAATTTAGACGTAAGCGTGAGATGGTTATCTAATTGATTAGTGGGATACTGTATTATTTTGAATTGATGGATTTTAAACTAAGTTGGACTTAATGTGGAGTTAAGTAGTAAGATTGTACGACTTTCCCTTTCCGTATTTTGCCATAAGTACAGTTCCACTAGAAAAAAAGTATAATTTTCGGAAATGGGTTTACGAAACTGTTCGAAAGTTCCATATTAGCCCACAGATACCTCATGGAGTGTTCATATTGAATTAACTCAATATTAACGTTTTTATTTAAGTGTGCAACATATTAAGAAATAAGAGTATGAAAAACTTTTGGTGTTTATAGGCAATGTGTATTCTTTTAGGTGCGAGTTCGTACCTTACTGAATCCAACTGCAGACGTTGTTTGCATCAGACTGAAGCGCTGTATTCCAGTTATTTAAATAATGTTTGTTAGATGCATCGTACAGTGCGGCGTATCGAGCAACAAAATGGAACAGTTTATCTTCTTCGGATTCGGAGAAAATAATTATTTGTGCAAATTGAACGTGTTTTCACTCCAACATCAGTATTATTACTGGGTTGCGGTCAAGCGACACGTCACTGACTTCCTGTCGCTAGCTATGGAAGACTTTTCATAGAATTACAAAGAAACCCGAAATGTCATAGCGACACTATGTCACTTGCTACTGCTTTTACGACCTCACACCTTTACCATCATAAAATTCGTATATTTGGTAGCCAGAAGAAATCGTGAGCTCTTAGACTATAGCATTTAAACCGAAAACAATATGAGTAATCCATTCATGTCAGTGCACAAAAGCAATATCCCAAATGAAAGCTAGTTTTTGTTAAGCAGTCTTTGTAAGAGTATCGAAATATTGGATAAAATATGAGCTGCACTACACTCCTTTGTGCAGTTTTAAAATATTTTTATCACCGATACGTATGGCCATTGTTCTGAAAATCTGATCGATTTGACATATTGGGCTGCTGTTTTCGAAAAACTACCAAGACTTTTATTTTGACCTGATAATTGCCTAAGCTGAAATTACATCATCTTCAGGGCTAATATGCATACCGTTTTCATTTACAATAATAGGAGTAAATTTTATCTTTTTATGATATTAGAATTTCTTAGCAGACGGATTTCCTAAGGGTAAGAAATTCATGCTGCCTAGATACACCAAATTGTGCGTTGCTAACCTGCGGAAGTGATGTTAGCCTTGAGAAAAAGTTAGTACCGGCTACCTTATCCTCCGAACCGGAACACGTCAACGGCAAGTGCTGACGTTATGGCGGCAGGAATAGATAAGGCGGTGGTACCAATCCGGTTGAATCGCTCTAAAACTGTAATACCCAGTCAGATGTCACGGTATTAGTGACGGTAAGCATATGCTCGCCTTTTACCAGCTGCCTGGCAGGAAGGCAGATGGTCTATTCTGAAAAGGAGCTCGGACCAACACGGGTGTATGTAAGCCATGGTTATCTCTTACTATCAGGAGAGCTGTGTGCTTGTTCGTTGTCTTAATACTTAAAAAGATTGAAAGCCCGACAGTGATTCTTAACCATCAGTGACTTACTACTTTGCCCGTTTACAAAAAAAAAATCAAAATTATCTTTATTTAACGTTAACTTTACAAGAGGCACTTGTGACGCGTCTACAATACTAAATCTACCACCGGATCGGAACGTGGCCTCACACTGAGAATATCCGGCAAAAAACTCAGCGGGCTTGTCTTCTTTTAAAATGAAATGAAATTTATTTATTTGCGGAATATGTGTGTTAAAAAGTTGTTATAAAGATATTTAAGAATACAATATATTCTACCACATTGTGGTGTGTTTTTCTTATTTTAAAATATGTATACAATAAGTACCTACCTAATTAATGTGATGATACATTATATTTATAAGAGAATGACATGAGGAGCAATTAATCCCAAGCTTAAATTAAATGAACATACACATTTCCTTAACAATTCATACACTCGTACCTATAGACGGAAATCACGTTTGTTTTACGGAAACGCTGAAATGGGAATGTTTTAAGAAAATGTAATTTGACGTTCATGAATATTGAACGAGTTTAACTCAACTGTAACGAGTTTAGTTGCTTGTTTGATTTTAAGTATGTCTATAGAGTTGGGAATTCGACAAATAAGTGGAGTGTTTGGAAGTGTGCGGAGGTTGGTATTGGAAGTTAAAAAGTATGTACGCGTTCGAGTCAAAAAGTATCTGTTCAAATCGTTGTAGGTTATTACATTTCTTCTAAGTACGTGCCTTTAAATTAAATAATTACAAAAGTTTACTTGCAGTAAGTTACATTTTTCATTATTAGTATTAGGTATTTAGAAACAGTAGCTAATAACTCGAAGATTAGAATTTTTTGTGTTCTAAAGATCTTTAGGCTGATATCACTGCTTCCGCATACTCGCAGCGGTGTGCAGTGCAGTGTGATATCCACTTTAGTGTGTACTATGTGTTTGTGTGTCTTTGTATTTCTTTTTATTCTGTTTTTGTAGGTCCTAGGTTTGCTAGAAGACATTTTTTTTATTAAATTTACTACCGTACCATACCGCAGCGGTGTGCGGTGCAGTGTGGTGTCCGCTTTAGTGTGTACACATTTTTTTTGTCGTCACTTCATTTGCAAGTTTTTTTTAAATATAATTTTAAAGTTCGGAGGTAACACATGGATGAATGAATTTATTTTAGTGTTTCGTATTTTATTTAAAAATAGCTGTTTTTCTTTTGGTCCCATTTTTAATTTGATCAATATCCGACCAGTAGTTTTCAAATTATAGTTATTTGCCTCATGCCGTAATATATTAGAAATATACCTTCATAGCTATACACAAAAACTCAGTATAAATATATATAACTATTCTACTTCATACAAATTATTACTTACTTCATAGACAGAACAGACATGGTAATATTTATGACTTTCATTCAAATAGCAGAATGTTCAACGTATGTTGAAAATTAAAAGAAATATAAAGAAAATTGCATAACTAGTAGTATAAGTGTATGAGAAGTTACGAGTGGCCAATAAATAACAAATCAGTCACAGGCATAATGGGACCATTCCTCAGCGCCAAGAAGCTAAAGTTGGCTGTAGTTCAAGCGAAGTTCCTGGGCTAGCAAGAAAGCTGGAAAGTATGTATCTGTCCACGGTTGTTTATTTAAGACTTATAAAGTGATAAGCGACTTGATCTAATATTAAGTACTTTTAGATTTAAAAAAAAGTAGTTTTAGGAAAAAGAAGATAAAGTCGGAAGAAATCTGTAGAAATTGCAAAATTATTATGACAAGAAGATGATCTAACGATGGGATCGGGAGGTAGCTGTAAGAAACGCTAAAATTTCTAATGGATCATAACCTATCATGTTTTGGCTTGTTTGATGCATCTTCATTATAACTTCTCAATTCTTCTGCTGGGTTCTTGTAAGCTGTCAGGTTATCACAAAAATGGGTGTTTTTTTTATAAACCTATTAAATTATAATTTATATTTATTGCATCCTTTTTAGATTGAGGGGTCATGTAAGCTTATCTCCACCTACGTTTGGGTTCAGTTCCCTATACGCGAAGTACTAATGAGATGAACATATTTTTTTGTATTTCTGAGTCCACCTTAATAAGTTTATTTGTCTTTATGTTAATTTATATAGTTATTTACTAGAAAATATGTTACATTTTTCCGTAATTCCATCCGTTGCATCTGAAAATGTGTTAGTTGTTTATATTTCAACAAATTCTAGAATCACTGTGATTGTCTATTTTCTAAAATTTTCTTTTGTGGTAACATATTTTAGTCATAATAAACTGCAGAAACTTGTCTCCAATTTCATAATACCCACGTGACTACATATTTTTTTTATTGAAAGGTAGGTCATTCCGAGCAGATCTTAATTTTATTAATGCTTCTTGTGATATATTTAATAATAAATAATCTTGAATGTACCACGACTACACAACTTCTATGAACCTAACCAGATCGGAATCATGAAGAAAATACCATCAAATTCTGTTTGTAGCACAATCTCAATTAGTTGGATTTATGACTAAATCTGCCTAAATGCGTGACGTCTACTTACCACATTGCATCAAAGCGCACATTGAGAGATGAAATATTTAACCGAATACATACATCGAGGCCGTTACAGTACTCTACTGGAAACGGATGAAACAGAAAATTGTTTCACTGAAAATAATACGATAAAATTTTATATCGCATAACAATATCGTTAAAGAAAATTGTGTTTGTATTGTTGCCTGCAATTTAAATATACCTTATAAAATAAACGTTCTTGATTGACCTAAAAACGAAAAATTCACAATTGTATTAGCAACTTCATTACTAGGTCATATTTCTCGACCTTTTTTTTGACATTTGAACGTAAGGAAAGCAGACAGATTTCCTGACGGTAAGAAATTCACGCCTAAGACCTAGATACACCAAACCTATTAGACCTCAAGCAAAAGTTATCCTCTGAACCGAAACATGTCAACGGCATGCACTGACGTTATGGCGGCAGGAAAAGGTAAAGTAGTGGTACCAATCCGGGCGATTAATAGGCATAAGTATTTTCAATTTTATAGTAAAAATAACGTTGCCCGGTATTGGTTATATGCCCGGATGGCGATAGGCTTGCTACTTATCAATTGTGTGACTTAGTATCTTCGGCTAGTCTTGGGTGTCCTAGTTGTGCCTCTCCTTACCGCTTCGGGGATATGGGTGTGAAGATACTACTACTACTAGTGATAAGTAATCTGTACAACACTTACGACTTGAAGATGAATAGGCCGAATTTAGGCAGGAAAGTTTTCGCATTCGCCTATGCATAGACTGAAAGTGTTATCGACTCCGAACCGTTTCTCAAAATTTGGCTGGCACTTTCGATGTAACCCTGTATATATGTCATAGATATAATTTGAAAATAATAACTATGAGGTTTTCGTGAGCTTTTTCTCTAAGAGATAGAATTCTAATTTAGTTATTTAGTATCCCTTATTTTATTTATTAATTTTAATGGTCTACAAACACTTTTATTAAGAATATTGCTTCACTTATTCACCAACGTAATATTCGCCAGTGCTAATTTCCGGAATTATTGTGGGTTAGTTGGTAAACAGTTAGGTATGCAAGGTATCATTATAATCATGAATGTCAATGGGTAACGCGTTTTTCTTACATCGGCATATTGCCTGTTGGCTTGCCTTTTTATCATCGGGGTCTCACTAGTGAGGTCGCACCTGTACAAGAAACCATCTACTTTTTTACCTGGTAGGTCGTGAGAAGTGTTACAAGACACTGACACATCATACATACATATCTTCACGCCAAGTCCCTTACGGGGTAGGCAGAGAGTATCGAGTCCCAGACCTCACGATCCTGACAAACCTGTCTTGCGTCCTTCACATTAAGTACCCTTTTCATACAACCACGCCGGTTTCGGAGACTCTTGACACTACCCTCGGATAATATCCGATTGATCTGATCGTGAAATGTCAGCCCTGGTCTCCCCGGGTACCTACATCCATCCACATTCGCATTGTATATCTGCTTTGTCAATCTTTCATGTGCCATTCTTTCCACATGACCGAATCAGCGGGGCATGCCCTTTCGCATTTTAACACCAACACTTTCTTTCAATCCCACTCTGACGCATCATTAATTATGGTATCAATAGGCGACGTTTGTCTTTTAGCTTGAGAAGAGCTACTTGCTTTTTAATGGCCTATTTATATAAAAGGTAAAAATACACCTGCATTAGATCTGTCTGATTCTTGACTTCCAGTTAAAAATAAAATCTAAAACTATCAAAAAGAATTAGCAGTATCACCAAAATATTAATAATGTCCATCTATTCTGATAAAAATAGTTTTTTTATGATATGTCGGCAGGAATAGGTTAGGCGGTGGTGCCAATCCGGGTGAGTCGTTGTGAAACTCTACCGCCTCGTCAGATTCCACAATGTTAGTGACGGTAAGCCTACGCTTGCCTTTTACGAGCTGCCTGACAGAAAGGCAGATAGTCTCTTCCGCGAAGGAACCAGGACCAATAAAGGGAATTATTTTTACTTTAATAAGTAAGACTCATTACTTAGTATTTTAAATACTGAAGGGTTATATTGTTTTTTTTTTTCTAAAAAACAAGAATGTTCTAGATTCATCTCTTTGATGCTCTCTATTAATTTAAATGTCCGAGAAAGTAGTTTCCGCAAGGCCGCTCTAACAGACTTCATTTTTATTTATGTCTGTTGATTAAATAAATTACGTTGAACACATAAAAGCCCTCGTTTTTACTGTTTGTTTTGTCTTAATCATGTCTTGTGTATTTTTCTTTAACCGATTTTCAAAAAGAGAGGGTTGTATGTTCAACTCTTTTGTTATCTCTCAATTTTTAAATTACCTACGTTGTATGTGTTTTAAACTTTTTTATACGATTGTTTAGCGATTATTCGGCCAATAGCCAATCGATTTTGATGGGTTTTTTTTAAAACCATGATTCAGAAATGCGCCCATTTAGTTAATTAATTTATTATTAATTTTATGCTTGCTTGCTTGTTATCTTTCGATGAAAGACTTATCGAACCAATTGTACCAATTGTAATAATTGAAGTCGGTTTTAGCAGATTTACTGCTCCTATTTATTAGTAGCATGCACATCGATTTCGTCGTCATTTCTGTTAAGATTTTAAATATTTTTCTTTTATTTGAAAGAACGTAATTTCGAGGTGTTAAAATTGAATCTAGATCTGACGACGAAATTCCAGGGAATGCCTCGGGAGAGCAAAACGCAGGCATAGCCGTGGACCACATTATACTGGTTACCTTATAAAAATCTTTTATTTTTGTATAATGAAATGGAAGAAAAGAAAAAAGAAAATTTAGTACCTACCTCAATAAACTTAATTGAAATGATGTACTTTAAATAATGGCAATTATGTACAAAACCATAATGAATAAAGGGCCTATAAGAGTCTTTTATAAGATTCGTGGTACGATTTCCAGGTTGTACTATTAAAAAAATTACAAATTTCTAATAAAAGCAACGTTTTTGACGTGACAACGTCTTATACTTCGACGGAGCCGGCTGCACGCACCAAAAACATGACTCATGCGGCGTTACCTCGCTCTGAATCGTTCCATTTAAGGCTTGAAGTGCAAGCGAGAGCGCGGTACGAGCGACAAAGAGGCACAATCTGCCTCCGTCCTTATGACGTTGTCACGTTCAACAATCGTAACTAAACCGACTTTACAGACAATCGTTTTTTTTAATGATGGATAGTGCTTGTTTGGCGACAGATTTGCCGCTTAAGACATCGTGAGACTTAGCATCGGCGCGTGATAAGATAACCACTTTTCAGAGAAATAGGTGTCAAATACCTTATTCATATAATTCCATGATTATATAGAATATATTAAAATATAAATTCTTTCAATTATGGGCATAAAAGTTGTACTGAATAAAGAACTACTACAGGGCCTTTACGGGGTCCCTGTTTCTGTCGCCGTTTCCCGGGTCGGGCAACAAAAAAATATTTAGTTTTTTATTGGAAAACGTTGCCCGTTATTAGTTATGTGCCTGATAGATAGTAGAGTTGCCAAATATCACATTGTAAGCATTGAGAGACTCAGTATCTGTGGCTTGTCAAGGATGGCTTGGTTGTACCTCTCCCGCAATATTTTGGGATACGGGCGTGAAGATACAGGGTCTTGACGTTTTATTAACATATTTTTCTTGCTAGCGATCCAGCGAGTTTTACGAGAAGCAACATAAAGGTCTTAAATTTCAATTTCAGCAGATCACTGAAGATTTTATGTCGAGGGCAGACAATGCAGATTTTAGATATAACATTTTTAATATGCATAATTTAAGTTTTAATCTCCAATATCCCGGTCGCCAGCCAGCATTTATAGAGAATGGTTTTTCGTATAAAATTGGAGTCTGAATATGGATTTGTAAGAAGAATTAAAGTTTTAGAATGTTTGCATGAAAGGATATAAAAAGCAACGAAATAAGAATCTCTGTGACTCCCATCGCTGTGAGTGGAATAGTCTAGAAATTAGAATACTGGAATATTTGACCACAATTTGATCTTCCGGCTGTCTAACCTTCGAACACGGAACGCTTTAATAGGGAGCACCGACGAAATAAAACTAGAAATAGGTAAGGCGATGATAATAATATAAGCGAGGTGCGTACAACATTCTGCTGCTTACTACACTTATACCAAAAGCTGTTTATCCGCGAATTATAGTGCGAATAGTTACTTCGTACAGCAATTCTTCAACATGATTTTCATACAAAGTTTCATATCCCATTGATGTCCTTTGGAATTAGATTCTCGAAAAAAATAGTCTTTCACATTTCGGGTCTTGTACTACATAAATGTCAAATTTCGTGAAATTTGGTTCAGCGGTTTAGGCTTTAAAGCGTAGCAGACGGCAGATGGACATACGTATTTATTATATTAGTCTGGATATTTAGTATTAGAATGTTAAACGTGACCTTTTAAAAACATCACACTACACCGTCGCCGCTGGTCTCGGCGACGAAAACCTCTCTTGCGTCCGGCGCCTAACGCCGAGCGACGAGCCGCCAATATTCCACCATCAAGTCCACCCAGTAACCAGAACGCAGCACCAAGTCGAGGTACGGTCTCCCGGGAGACAGCCCTCGGTGCTGGCGTTGTAGGTAACAGTCCAATGTATTTAAATAATGATGTCTCGGGCTGAGCACTCTGCTCGGCCCACAAAGCTCAGTGAAGTTGCAAAAACTCGCGAAATTAGCAACAATTAAGTCATTAAAAAAAACACCTTTTAAACATAAATTAAACTTGATTTTTTAAAACCTCAAAAAAAAAACATTTATGTAATGTAGTAAAAAATCATCTCGATTACCTCAGTTTTCAAATAAAAAAACCTACATCGAAATCAGTCTATCCGTTCAAAAAGTCTGATGCCACAAATACACACATACATGTCAAACATAAAC
>NJDC01001256.1:0-15379 GCA_002245475.1 Calephelis virginiensis
AAGTTTTCGTTCGCCTATGTGGTGTGTGACTAGATTAAGTTCTCGGGTCGGTCAACTAAGAAACATTTTTTTTGATGAATAAAAACAATGGTACGGTAGTGGAAAGGCTTTCCACCTGTAACATTGTATAACCTAAGTACCTTTGAATAATCGTGGGATTCCCAGTTGTTGGTAATCACAACGGGGGCAATAGTCTAAATGGTTATCAGATAAAGTATCTTCACGCCCATATCCCCAAAGAGGTATGCAGAGGCAAAACCAGGGCACCCACAACTAGTCGAAGATACTAGGTCCCACAATGTGGTAATGTGATAGGTGGCAAGCCTATCGCCAACCGGCAACTAGGCACATATCCAATCTCGAACAATATTTTTTTTTAGAAAATAGGAAAAACCCAATTTTCTTTTTTTGCTGCCCGACCCAGGAATCGAAACCGGGACCTCATGCATTCAAGTCCGACAACTGAACCGCTAGAGCACAGAGGCGATATATAGAGGTTATAAGATAAAATTAGAAAAATAATAACAAATAACGCCATATCTCACCCGGCATATCTGATCCAACAACTTGGACATTAAAACCAAAAACTATAAATATTCCACTTATAGCCAGAGGTCGCTGCAAAAAAAACACATTACATTAGTTTATTTTTTATACTATAAAAGCAACAACTGTTTTATGTGATGAGACAATAATTAACAAGCCCACTACTCCACATAATCCAACCTTAAGGGCACGATGCATACCTTCAACCCTTATGACGTCACACTTGGACGGTCTATATGATATAGTATCTAATCCATACTTACATCAATAAACCTATTGTGATATAATTTTTGTTTATAGTTCAGTTGATAGTTCAGTTAGTTACAAAGAGGCAGTCTAGTTAGGGGAGGGTATGTTAAAGACCGCCTTTTGTGAACTAAAACTATAAAACTTTTGATGTTGATAATGCTTATTTGTATTAACATTGTTGTAAGTTTGATTGTGCAAAACAAACAGTTCATTCATTCATTCACTCATAGTTATAATACCGGAGAGGATAGGCTATTTAACCCCTTTAGATAATAAGTTTCCCGTGAGTTAAACTTTGTACGCGAGCGTAACCGTGGGCTGCAAATAGTGCCTTGATAAAATGAATAATACAGGTGGCATTGGAGCACAGTACAAAAATGAATCAGTATGGAAACTACCTACAAACGTTCGAAACAGCACACTCATAAAACATGCGCAGCAACGAGTCCTAGAAGCGGCACTCGCTACTGAAGCACCGCGAAAAACGCTTAAGTGAATCGTCGATACGCATGTTTTTGTGAGTATTCTTTTCCGAATATCCTACTAATATTATAAATGCGTAAGTTTGTGAGTATGTATGTATGAATGCTTGTTATTATTTCACGCTCGAATGGCGGAACGGAATTGTCTGAAATTTGGAACACAGATAGATTGTGACCTGGATTAACATATACTTTTAATCCCGATAGCACGAGTTCCTGTGACGACGCGGGCATTAGCTAATTTGTAGATAGTTTCCATACATTTTCATATTTGTACTTTGACTAGACTGAGTTTTAAGTGCCTATGAGCTGGGCACAAACTTGTAAGATGGATGGATCCGCGGCTAGCTATCCTCGCATTTTGCGGTTTAGGTAGATAGTTCTCATATTCCGTATTTAATATCCTTACTTCAAAGGATTTCCAAATTAATGCGACGGAAAATTTACAAACAGCAAGTTTGAAGCAGTGAATTAAACATCCTTTGAGCGATTATTGTTATCATCAGCGAACGACTTCGGTCGTGAGCACTACCGGTACTTATTGTTATACTAACTAAACACCTAATCTGTGTAAGTGCACAACACGGAATTACGCTAATAAAAAAAATGGTTCACAAATGTCCAATATCGACTAACACAAAAAAATGAAGGCGTCAAACATACAACCTTTTATCCAATAGGTTAAAAACTTTCAATACCTAAAAATTTAAACAATGCCCTTTCTGAATGGTAGAAGTTCAGTGCCGTTTATCAATTACGCTTGAAGCTAGGGTTGACAAGTTGTTGACCAAAAAAACGTATAAGGTCACCCGGGGCGAAAGCAACTATGAGGCTAAAGCAACTAATTCTGTTTTTTTCCTAATCAAATGTTTTTTATAAAACGTTCCATGTGTTAAAGTGTAGAGCAATTACTATTTTATCGAATAATATGTGGATAGCGCTTCTAGATAGCTGACAGCTATAAGAACAGAGCATTTTTTGAAAACAGACATTTTGGAGTCACTTTTGCCGGAGCATCATATTTGGTTTTGTGGTATAAAAAATATTTCACGTTGTTTTTAGCAAAAAAGCAAGTCCATTCGGATAAAAACATAAAACGTAAGTGCTTTTGGTATATTTGGTTATACGCTATATATTGTATTTGACATTTTATTGACATAGTTACATTAACCTCAAATTTTAGTGCAGATGGGTAATTGCAACTATTTTTGTAGTTGCAATTGCCCCATAATATTTGTATGAAAAATGAAAATCGCTAGTGATGTGCCGTGTCGACATTTTGATAAGTGAATATCTCTTACTTATATTTAAGGTATGAATGTCTGTTCATTTAATTTGCATTTCTTTAAGTTTCGCGATTTAGCTAGGATTATAAAGTTTTATTAAAACAGAACCGATATGAAAGGTTGTTCAGAGTAGTTACTAGTTAAAAGTTGCCATTCTGAACAAGTCGTTTTTTTAATAATGGTGTTTTAATAATAATACTTTGCCTGTTTCCCTTTGAAGTTAACCTAAGAATTCGTAAATTTGTCAAAGACTGTAATCATATCTCATCATAATTATTCTCAAACTTTTATATATTTTATTTGTATAACTAATCAATATTAGGCATCTAGCTCGTTTCAAATGCATTGTACATAAGTGGTACCCTCGCCACTTTTAAAAGTAAAAAAACCGTGGCAACGATTTGCTATTCGCCCGACGTAACCTGAACCGATTTTAAAAATTATTTTTGTATTTGAAAGCGCGCACTTCCAGGGTGCTCTTATTGCAATAATTGTATTTATTGTGTACGCACATCACTTTTTTGTGGAAATCGAAGTCTGTTTCTTGCAGTTTTACTGCTTTAAAATTATAGTATCTTCAAGCCCATATCCCCGAAACGGTAGGCAGAGGCACAACCAGGGTACCCACGACTAACCGAAGACACTAAGTCCCACAATGTGATAGGTGGCAAGCCGACCGCCAACCGGGTACATATCAAATCCCGAGTAACGGTTTTTTTTAATTAGAAAAAAACAATTTTCTTTTTGTTGCCCGACCCGAGATTAGAACCCGGGACCTCATGCAGTCAAATCCAACAACTGAACCGTTAGACCACAGAGGCGACTAAAATTATTTAAATGAAAACAGTGTGACATAAAGTTTACAATTCATTACGTTATTGTCGGGTTGTCTGTTCGCTTTTCACACGAAAACTACTGAACGGATTTCTACCAAATTTTATACCCAGTGAACATTTAGGCTACCTTTTACTGCGGAAAACTCTTTCTTTCCCATCACAATCTACGAAATTTGGTCACTTCAACAAGCGTACGAATTCGAGGTCTACAAATAGTAAAATATAAAAACGAATTACCTCTTTTAATAAATTACTGAACAGAATTCTAGATCTCTGCAGTAGAAGTTCTCGTCTATCCCTCTTTCGCAAAAACAATTTAAATTCATACTGTGAAAAAAAAGTAAGTTTAATATCGCATTCAATTATTCCACGGGCCGTTATTATTTTTTCACTATGTCGGTCCGGGCTCCTGCCTTCTTGCCAGGCAGCTTGTAAAAGGCAAGCATAGGCTTACCGTCACAAACACCTTAGCATCTGACTAGGTGGTAGAGTTTCGCCACCTGACTAGGTGGTACCACCTTTGAGGTCTTTAGGTGGCGTGAACATTTTATCACCAGGAAACCCGTTTGTTTGTTTGTCTTCCAATATCATAAAAAAAATATTTCTTTCAATTATTATCTAATCTACGACCGCCTCATTGGGCCATGAGTTTTCGTACACGCCTAAAACAATCGACAGATTGCGAGACTCGGGTTCAGTTTTCGACGGTGGCAGATAATTGTGTGAACATTTAGATGTCTGCATTTTTAGGTCTGACTGTGTTTAATTAATAAATTCTGGTATTTATTACGGTAAAAAAAAGTATTTTGACGCCCATATCCCCGAAGGTTTTTTTTTATATCCGTTACATAAGCTTAGAATTTCCTTACTTTGGGGTTTAATTCAATTTGTGTAATTTCTCTAGGGATGTTTATTTATTTATCTAAGTTTTAGAAATGTGCTCAAGAGCCAAACGTGGACTTTTATGGATGTTCTTTGTGCCAGCATCACATTAGCAATTATTTTGCCGCCAATGTCTGTGAGTCGCGATAATATTTTCATCCAAAAGTATACAGCATCTATAATTGATTTTTCATAACAAACTTACCCAAAATAAGTCAATTTTATGCTTCTGACAAGTGAGTCAACGATAGCTTTACAATTTCTTTTAATTATTTTGCTAATAATAGATATATAGAATTAGTTTACCTTCTTACTAATTTCAGACTAAATTAATTATGTACCTCATTTTTAAGTCTTTCTTCACTCCAATTTCCCACTAACACTGAATTACTATAAGTCATTTAAATTTAATGAATCGAATAAGTAGGTAAGTAGCTAATTATTCGTTTTTATTGTTTTAGATATTAATGTTGTTCTAACACTCAAAACAATTTTATCAGCAATTTTCAACGGATTCTCCACAAATTAAAAAGTAATAATATGCACAGCAAGGAATATACATAAATACTCTTTTGATGTATAGATTCTCATTAACAAATTTTTTGTATACAAAATTAAAACGTCATTTTAACAACAACCAAATCAACTGGTTCCCATGGAGACATGCAACTACTCTTTATTAACCGACTTCAAAAAGGAGGTTATTAATTCCACTGAACGATGTTTTAAGCCCCGACGGAAAACGAGGGTTGTAATAAGTTTGACGTGTCTGTGTGTGTTTCCGTTTGTAGCATCGCAGTACTTGAGACGGTGGACGGTTTTTAATGTGTTTTTTTTTTGTTTCAAAAGCTGACGTAATGGGGATCATAGAATATATCCCTGATTGGGATGGTTCTTAACTATAGTTCATGGACATCCGTCCAGGCCTTCAAGGTCATCAAGTGCAGGCTCATTTGTCTCATCAGAATGGATATTAGAAGCACTGTAGGTATTTATTTCATTTTTAAACATTTTTAAATTTTTCATTTTTAAATGTGAGACCTGATGTTAAAACACTGACATGTGCCGGTTCAACTGATCTGGTCTGATGATGGAGTTCTAAGATAGGAGACATAACCCTGGAATGCCTGCTGGTAAACCCGTCGAGTTTGGACTCATTTAATTCGTCTAACTAGATCTGTTCATATTTTCTGATGACGAAGTCTTGATGACAAGGACCTGATGATCGAACTGAGAAGTGGTGAATGGATCAAAGTTTAAAAGTCCCAGCATTCTGTTTTGCAATCTTCGCAGTTCATTTAAAGCACTAACTTGAAAACTGACATGATTAAGTTCTTATCTATAATTTATGAAGAACTCGAGCATTGATAGAGCTCGAAAATAGGAGACATACCTATTCTTACCCTGATACAACTTGGCTATATCTGTTTATATTTCCTGATGACGAGGATTGGAAATTGTTGATGAATCATAATTCAAAAGTTACGGAATACGGTAATAATAGGGTATGTTTCATAATCTTTGCAGTTCTAAAAAACATCGCAAAACAGAAGTGTTGTAAGGTTGACAGGTTAAGGTTAAGGTTGTCGCAAATTTCTGTAAGTGTCGCGGTAAAGTTGTTTTTTCATAACAAATACACCTAATATAAGTCAATTTTGTGCTTCTGACAAGTTTTTCAAATTTTTTTAATTTTAAGATTATTTCTATGTTTGTTACGTGATGACTAGGCCAATAGGAACAGATATTAATGGCCCTTTTTTGGGAGTGTAGGGTCACATAAATTCCGAAGGTCCGAACAGTGGTTTATGTGTGACCAGCTCGGAATTATGACCTAACTTTAGAAAAAGAATTATCAAATCGCGAAATGGTAGTAAAATTGGACTCGACTCTTTGTACTTTTACTGCTCTTAAGTTATATAAGTCGTGAGTTCTCCGATTTTAAGTCCAACATAAAAAAAATAATCTACAAATTGTCTCGCTTCGCTCTTGCGTCACCACTTAGGCTGAGTACAATCTACGTGATCTGTGCTAGGGTGGACTGGGTACATGGATAATACACTATAAACTACTGGGTACAGGCGAGGTCGACAATATTTACATACCACTAGACTGTTTCATTATTTGCTGTGGAACCCGCAAGATGGAGTAAATTTAATACAAAATAAAGCTATGTTGCCAGATTTGGAAACGATTTTAAAAAGTATACATTGTGCAATTTGCGAAATAGTTGTGAAAAAGTCACAGGCTAATACATAAATAAATACTGATTCTCAGAAGAATTATACAAATGGGTCTTACCCCACACTACCCAAAATTGTATGTTTCTTTTATTGATGTTAGCCAATGATACCAACACCAGAAATAATTGATATTAATAATTACTGTTAATAACCAATAGTATGTTCACGATACAAATGCGTATCTTGTTCATCATCAATGAGTTTTCTAAAAAAATAAATAACCTGACTTACGCCACAAACTGTGTGTAATCAATTATAATTCAAAATTTAGTACCAAGAAAAAGTATCTACTATTTATCCTTTTTGTTGTTTTTTTAACATTGATTTTTTTGTTAAGATGATAATATATAACTTGTCAGTTAATGAGATTAATTAAACTCGAGGTAAAAATATTTAAAACCTAAAGAAAAACACATATATGGAAACTGATTAAATATTCTCTTGATTGGCAGTATTTTCTGAAACTATATTATGTGTGACAAAAATTAAACGGAATCTATCAACACATATTTGGAAGGGAAACCACATTTCGTTCCAGATTTTCACCGTTACGCACAGATGTCAGTATGTAAAGATATAAAGATGCTGTACATAAATATCAAAAAAATTAACTTAGTATCCAAAAAATGTCACCAGATTTTAAAAACATATTTTAAAAAGTTTATATGCTAGTGTCATTTGAGAAACTATTATGAAAAAAATCAAAAATAATGACGTCACCTACCTAATTTTTTTTAAAAACAGTATTAGAGTATCTTCGCTACTTTAGCTAATATTATTAAATATCTTTAATAAAACCTGTAATAACAGAGGTAGATTGATATTTGTTGCGCTTTAAAGGGATTAATCGTTTATGTAATTGACAAGTATATAAGTCGAGGTATATAATTTGTGTAAAATTCATATAACATAAATAGTTTTCCAATTATTAGTGGTTTTTAATTTGCCATTTGAAGTTTAGTTTTGATGAAATACTATTTTTTCAGTTATTTACTAGTACATTACTATATGTATATCATTGAAATCTTAGTTTGATCTTGATATTCATGTAAAAACAATAAATATTCTTATGAAAACAAAACTATTAAGTATGTTTTATGGCTCTTTTGACGTAATTTACAGAAAATATGGTCACTGGTAGTAATTGAATTTCATGTGAGTATTGATTAAACAAAGTCAGGGACATTTTGCACTGTACAATTTTATACAGTGCAAAATGCATGCAAAAAAGTACAAAAGTGAAGTATTTATGCAGTAATAAGTGTATCGTGTAGGTAATAGTGTTGAATAAGTACACCACCTCACCACCTCCTTAGCTTAGAATTTGTGGAATTTAGGTAAAATGGTGAATTTGTGTATCTACGCAATAGGTATTTATATTTTCTTGTGATTCTAGTGTATTGAAGTGCTTTTCCATATTTCAGAATATAGCTCTGACTCCTCGATTCGGAATCAAAGTTTAACGATACTGATATCCATAGAGAAATGAGATAGTGAAACAATTGTTGTTTTTGTACAAAGAAAACAGTACGTAAAAGATGTAATATAATATGTGTGTAATAGAAGAATGATTTGTTTAAAATTCGCGTAAAAATAAAAAGTGTTCTAGTATATTGTTGTTTTTAATTTACTGATAAAACTTAAATTTTGATTATATACAGTTTACTATTTCTGTGTTTATTTATTAATACATTACAACATGTATATCATTGAAATTTTAGTTCGATCTTGTTATTTCCAAACCATTCCCATGAAAACAATGGCAGGGTCGGATATCCCACAAAATCTGCTTATGTTTGTGGACACCAAGAGATGGCGCTGTAAGACATTTTGATCCCACAGTATTTGTATGTACTCGAATTTCTTGTCGGAGTACTGTAGTTGTTCTGTGACTGGGTACGATTAAAATCTTGAATTTCTTGAAAAGTAATATACCTATAGCAGTTATTTAACAAGAACTACTTTTTATCTATGCTGCATTCGGTTTCCCATGCCCACATAGGTATCAGGAGGCTATGCTAGACCAACGAATGGCGTAGGCCTCTGCAATTGTTGACCACAGCTTCGATTCCGAGTTTATTTTGATACAAATTCAAAAAATCGTTAAAATTAGACCCAAAAACTAACTTAAAACGATATTTCCTGCAACAAAAGTAAGTTTATTGTTTTTGAATTTATTTTGTCCTTGAAAACATTCGTTCATTTTTTACACTATTTGCTTATAAACAACATTTTTCATTTTATTGTCTGGAGTATATATATAGATTTTTCGGATTTCCTACCCTTCAGCAAGCTACATATAGCTGACCGTGAGAGAAGCAGGGTTCTTTGAGGTTAATGTCACAATATTTTAAAGTTTGTCCTTGCGCTTTGTTAATTGTAAAACTAAACGCTAATTTAATTGGAAATTGCAATCTTTTAAATTGAAATGTCAATTCAGAAGAGTCAGTGGTATTCTAGGTATAAATACTGTTTGTCCTTTGTTCTTTCCAGAAATAAGTTCAGCTTCAGTAATATTATTCGATAGCTGTTTTACGATCATCCTCGTTCCATAACATAGTTTTGGAGACCTGGGATTTCTCAGTAGTACGATTGGAGATCCAATTTTCAGACGAAGGCAGTGTAATGGCATTCCTGGTACTTGTAAAGAGTTCACAAATTCTGTGGGGAAGTTGACACTTTCCTCACTGGATATCATCGTGTCCATCGATTTATATATTCTCTCTTCACCAGGTATTTTCTTTAGAATATTAAAATTGATATCGTCAACAACATTATTTTTAGAGGCCAAAATTGCTCTTTGAAATAACCACTCTACGTTGGTATAGTTCTAAACAATATTTGGATAAATTTTGTCGATTAGATCGTTTTCAGTGGTGGCTATGTTACAGAAATCACAATTGAGTTCAATGAGGCCGGTTGTTTGGTTAGTAGGATATGTGTCTTCACCTATTTGTAAAAGTATTTTAGCAAAATGTGCTGTTCTTTCATCGGCATTGTATTCTATAAAATATAAATTAAATAAACATTTTATACACAAACAATTAAAAGAAAAAGAATCAAAAATAATTAATATAAATAATTAATAATCAAACTGAAAACTTCCTTTTTTGAAGTCGGTTGAAAATACTTACATTTGATATTTCACAATAAAGTCTCACAGACGACTTTTTTCTTCTCGGCTTCAAAATCGAGAATGAATTAAACACACTATTAAAAATACTCACACGTGATACTTCAAAATAAATGCTCACAGATAACTTCTTTCATTTCCTCTCGCAATCGCTTTCAAAATCGAACTAACTCTGGCGGGTGATACCGGGCCTTTATATATTCAGAGAGCTAGGCTCTAGGATATTCGGAAAAATTCGAAAATATTTTCTTTTACATCTTCTAGAATGTACTCGACACGTAACAATAAGTTCTGCAGCTACAGCATAAGTAGTAAAGGCGCGAAATTGGAAAACTTAAATTTTAAAATATTTTCAGAATTGATAATTAATAATTTGAATAACTAAACTCATCTCGCTTCAACTCCAAAATAAAAGCTACTAACTTTATTATAGTAACAAATATAATTTAAGACTTTGTTGAAATTGGAATTTCAAATTTAGCGCCATTGCTACACATGCTGTAATTGCTCGCAGCGCCTTTCGAAACGCAACTCAAATAATCGTTGTTCTGAATAGAGTTTAACTACTCGACAACAGATGGCGCCACTACTTCACTTAATTTTCAAGTTGTGGAATTGGAAAAGCCCTTATATCTTTAAAAATACGCCCTTTAAGTTAAAACGGGAACTTTCTTGTTCGAGGGGGGATAAAGGGCTATTGCACTTTATAAGTCCCTTTATCGTATCGGGAATCCTTTTTAAGTTTTATCGGCACGCATATTTTATCAACTTAGTTTTATTATATATAATGATAATGATAATGATGTGAAATGTGTTCAATTGATTATAAAACTTTTAATGAATAATGAATCGAATGGAAACCTGTGGAAACCCTCGAAACAATTGGCCTTAGGACAATTGTAATGTTTCGGACATGGGGAGCTTTGTTTTAATTATTTTTTAATAACGCAAATATATTCCTCTAGCATTTAGGTAACTTTCTTAAAACGCTAGGAAAAGGCAGGGGATAGACTATCGGGGTAATTTAAAGGTAAGGCCTTTATCTGCCAGTCCCTACTTATATTTTTCGTTCGTCCTAGCCTTTTCTGTCAAAACGGTCATTTGCTAGAGCGCGAGAGGTAATGAAAATGCATTTAAACTAAAATTCCCTTCCCTTAGATTGTAGGGAGAGTGCCACCAAATTTATCTATTTAGTTGCTGAAGTTTGGGCACGGAAAAATAAATTTCCTTCTCTTAGGACTTAAATTGTATATCTTGAGGGTTATGGAGGTAGAGCGCCAGCAAACTTATCAGTTTAGTTGCTGAAATGTGGGTACCGCAAATGAAATTCCCTTCCCTTAGATTGTATAGCTTCAGGGTTATGGAGTTAGAGTGCCAGCAAACTTATCAGTTTAGTTGCTGAAATGTGGGTACCGCAAATGAAATTCCCTTCCCTTACATTGTATAGCTTCAGGGTTATGGAGTTAGAGTGCCAGCAAACTAATTAGTGTAGTTGCTGAAATGTGGGTACCGCAAATGAAATTAGCTTACCTTAGATTGTATAGCTTCAGGGTTATGGAGTTAGAGTGCCAGCAAACTTATCAGTTTAGTTGCTGAAATGTGGGTACCGCAAATTAAATTCCCTTCCCTTAGATTGTATAGCTTCAGGGTTATGGAGTTAGAGTGCCAGCAAACTTATCAGTTTAGTTGCTGAAATGTGGGTACCGCAAATGAAATTCCCTTCCCTTACATTGTATAGCTTCAGGGTTATGGAGTTAGAGTGCCAGCAAACTTATCAGTTTAGTTGCTGAAGTGTGGGCACCAAAAATGAAATCCCCTTCCCTTAGATTGTGTAGCTTCAGAGTTAAAGCGCCATCAATATTATCAGATTAGTTACTGAAGTTCATCGTCATCATCATCTTCATCAGCCGGAGGACGTCCACTGCTGGACATAGGCCTCCCCCAATGGGCGCCACATGTCACGGTCACGAGCCGCTTGCAACCAGCGACTCCTCGCGACTTTGACCAGATCATCAGTCCACCGAGTGGGAGGTAGTCCAACACTACGTCCTCCGGTGCGAGGCCGCCGCTCGAGAATCTTTCTTCCCCATCGGTTGTCAGTTCTGCGAGCAATGTGGCATGACCATTGCCACTTCAGCTTGCTGACTTTCTGGATTATGTTGCTTACTATCGTTCTCTTGCGGATCAACGAATTACGGATCATATCTCGCAGAGAAACACCAAGCATAGCTCTCTCCAAGTTTGGGTACCGAAAATAAAGTTTTCTTCCCTTAGATTTAATAATAAGTTCAGGATAATGAAGGTAGAGTGCAAACCAACCTAACGAAATAGATTGCAAACATTGTTTTTTAAAAAAACAAAGCAAGGCAAAAAACATTGTTTTTTATTAGAAAATTGCAATTTTCTTTATGGTTCAACCTACAAGAATCGGGAATCAAACCCGAAATCTGTTGAAATCACATCCAACTCCGGACCACTGAACTACAGAGGCGATAACAAAAAAAATTATATAAAAGAAAAATGATAAATATGATAAAAAAGGAAAATAAAAATAATAACAATTTTACTAGAAAATTTGGGTTACCTATTCGAAAAGACAATATAATTTACCTAATCACTGACCAAGAACCGAACGTTTTGAAGAGACCCATTGTCCAAGCGAAACGACGTATCCATAACGACGTGTACATTCTAGCCCCGCTGGAGGCGTGAAGTGAACCAAAGTGAACTTTTGACTAGAGTACCTATTGTAGTCTTTGCTTTTGACATAGGTATTCTGATTTTTGACATTTGTAAATTGCAACTTGTGTCATTTGCATGTCTATGTATGTAAGTATATGGTAACAACTTTACTATAATAATTGTATTACCGAGCAACAGGAAAAAGAAAAGAAAACTTGTTATATGTATAATATGTACCTATACATATTGTTAACTGTATAAGTTCCGCAAACAACATTTTCACAGTAGCTGATGTACCTATATAAATATGATTGTATGAACGGGTAGGAATCCACCATAGATTTATTAAAGGTACCTACTCGGATCCACTGCCTTAATTGTAGTGTCATAGTCTAGACGGGAGGTCCCGATAATTACACAAATCTCGGCTACAAGACATCGACGCCCCTATAACTTCAATGGTGTCTATAGACCGGTGATTATTAAAGAATAACGTATAGATACTCTACGGTCATCTCTTTAAGTAAGGATAGCTGTCGTAGACAATTAGGTAGGTATTGAAATAAAAATTAAAAACATATCAGTGACAACTGACATGCAAATGACACAAGTTGCAATTCACAAATGTCAAAAATCAGAATATGTCAAAAGCAAAGACTACAATAAGTACTCTAGTAAAAGTTCACTTTGGTTCACTTCACGCCTCCAGCGGGGCTAGAATGTACACGTCGTTATGGATACGTCGTTTCGCTTGGAAGATGCGTCTCCATTCAAAATGGCAACGTTTCATAAAACCTAGAATAATCAAGACTTGAAGCGATGTCGTGCAGACGTTGAACATTGACCGAAATTGAATGGAAAAATTGAAGTTTGTGTTTATGGAAACGACGTAAAAATTGTCAAAGGCAGTCAAAGGCTTGCCGTCAATTTCTTTTTTTTAAGCATCTGGCATTAGTCCTACATTATAGTTATTGTAACAAAGAGTTTGTAAGTATCCTACTTACAAAAATTCAAATTTATCAAACGTTGTCTGCCATTGACGTGTACCCGTTCGGAGGATAAGGTAGACGGCAGCCGTTTGCTCGAGGCCTGATATCCCGGTCCCAGTTTGGTAATGTACCAGTACCTACAGTATCAGGACATTCATCTGCTCGTTTGCCTTCCAATATCATGAAAATAAATAAATAAAATACGTAGCAATTCGTAATCCTTTGTTGCCCGTGTTACTACTAGTTGTAATATGGGTAATTTTTTCCGTTTTTTTGCTGTAGTTGTAAGTTGCAAGAAGGGAAATACTAAATTGCCTATCTTACTACCAAGTGACTATATGTTACACGGGTAACTTATTTGCCGTTATTACTACTGCAGTACTGCAGTTGTAAGTTGTTAGAATGAAAATATTGTGTTACCCGTCTTACTACTACCCAATTTTAGTTGTTACGTGGGTAACTTGGTAGCATTGCAGTTATAAGCAAAGAAATATTAAATTGTCTGTGTTACTACCTTCAAAATAAACTTTGTCCATCTTCAAAAATTATCTAAGAATCAAGTTGTATACAACGTGATTAATTTTCTGGTCTATAATTTATAGAGAGATAAAAAAACATAGGAATCGAACTTTCTTGTTTAAAAGGTCACAAATACAAAAAATAATATGAATCATTCATACAAACTTTTTATTTTAATTTTGAATTTTTTAACTCAATTACAAACATTAATGTTTTTTTATTTTTTTTAAATTATTACAAGATTTGAGGACAACTAAGAAAACGGCAATAGTTGCTATTGCCAGTGGTTGTTGAGCGTTTTTTTAGGCAAATCAAAATGACCTTCTAAACAAGAAAGTTTGATTCTTTGTTTGTTTGAAGATGGACAAAGTTTATTTTGAAAGTAGTAACACAGACAATTTAATATTTCTTTGCTTCTAACTGCAATGCTACCAAGTTACCCACGTAACAACTAAAATTGGGTAGTAGTAAGACGGGTAACACAATATTTTCATTCTAACAACTTACAACTGCAGTAGTAATAACGGCAAATAAGTTACCCATGTAACAACTATAGTCACTTGGTAGTAAGATAAGCAATTTAGTATTTCCCTTCTTGCAACTTACAAGTACAGTAGTAAAAACGGAAAAAAAATACCCATCTTACTACTGGTAGTAACATTGGTAGTAACACGGGCAACAAAGGTTCGTAATACTCAATATTGCAGAAGATAGAAAACTGGAGGAGCAAAAATAATTCATTCTTAGTACAAAAATGCAATAAGAAGAAAGAAAACAAGAAAAGAAAAAGTAAACAAAAATGTAAACAAAACGTTATACTAAATAATTTAAATTTACGTGAACAATAAATATAAAACATACGGGAAACGCGGCTGACAATATGATTAGTGGGGTTACGTGGCATACAAGACGATCGCAGATAAAACGACCGCTCGTTTCGTTTCCAAAACGAATTCGTCTCTCAAATCTTAGTTTCGGTCACATTATTCTACGAATTTCTAAAAATGTCATTCATTCGCTAACGTTTTATGACGTAATCGTCTATCGCCGACGTCACGTTTTGTTTGACATGAACGTTCTACGCAAAGAAAATATAATCACTACGTTTGGTTCTACGTTTTTTGAGTTTGACGCGTTACCAGAACGTTACTTTTGTAACATTTTACGTTACTTTTGACCGTCCAATGTTATTTCTATGTTACACGACACAAAATGTTACTTTCGCGTTACTTTTTAGATTTTGAAACAAACAATATCGTGAGTCAGAATGCGATTGAGAATATTGTAGTTTTTCCCCATGTTGACGCGATTGACACCAACTTGATACGAGTATTCAACATGGCGGGATTAGCGGGAGGACCGATGCGATTACAATGTGCAATTTGGAGTCGCATTTATATCTGTCAAATCAACTTATCCATTCATTCCCGTGTATTTCTCTATCATTCATCAAGTTTATGCATGCGACCAAGCGACATTATTCGATCAACAAACAATTATTACGATTTTTCTAAGTTCTAATAAGAGGGATAAGA
>NJDC01001256.1:15804-39771 GCA_002245475.1 Calephelis virginiensis
TATAAAACACTACACATCATTTAACTAGTTTTACATAAAATTTAGCGATATTTAAGTCGGTCGTGTATGTATGTATGTACCTGTGACGTAACGGCCCGCTCGATTTTAACTATTTCTAATTATATAGTAAATTATTCTTCTAAATAACATTTGTAATATGTTTATATGACATATCTACAGATAAAACATATAAGTTTTATGAGTGTCTTCCACTAAATACTCCATAATAAGAGATAATAAGAGATTAAATAGCACGTGACACTTTTTCGAACATGTAAGAATTTAATTCTATAGAGCTTGTGTTGTAAAATATTTGCATGGACATTGTTGTTTTTGTAATTGCATTCTGTTAAACGTTTCATGTTCTTTTGAGTAAAGTATACAGAAGGTAAATAAAACACGTTTGTTTTTAATAAGAAATACTTTTCTTGGGAAAATTGGGAAAAAACACGGAAAGTTTTTTCACATTTTGTTTGTTGCAAATGGTTTTGAGGTTAAACATACACAGTTTTACGTTATTACGTAGCTTAATTCTCAAGGATTCTAAAAATATATACATTTATATGTTTTTAATACATAATTCGAAAGATATCATCGTTATTCGCCAATTTTATTTTGCCACCATTTTTCGCCAAACGTGCTGGCCATTGGGCGGGAAAATCGCTTTTGCTGTTGGACTGTTGAGCAGTTAGATGTGATGCGAATGATTTTTTTTTCAGTCTTGCCAGTTGATTATTCGATGAAAAGTTGTCCATCACAAGCCGTGCAAAAACATATTACTATAACCTTGCTCGCAATATAATATCGCCATCCCTTTCTAACTAATACACACAATACGAAACTGAAATGAAGTTAGTCGCCAACCGTTTCTAATCTGTTATTGCACGGCTTGTACTAATTTTTACGTTTAATAAACCGGTCAAGGATCGTATGTACGTTTTATTGCCATAACAACTCATTTCATAGTTTAGTAGTTTCCACAGTAAAAAAAAAACGTAATGTTACTTTTTTCTCCAAAATGTTACTTTCTGGTCAGTGTCGTGTTACTTTTGACTATCTCCCACTGGCAACACAGAGTTTGACATTTCAATGCGGGCCAAAACGAAACGTTCGTGTCAAGACGACGCGACGGTGTTAATTCTAACCCCGCAGCCCATATCCAGCCTCACGGTTCACCACAGACTTGTGCCACAGACTAGTAAGAGAACTACACGTTCGGTTCACAGATGACAGAAGTCATTTGGGGGCATGCTGCATAGTAATCACAGAGTACATTAATAATAGTAATCATAGGTATATTATTATCAATTATTATACTCTTTGATAGTAATAGTATAAATCACCGACATAATATCACTTAAGTGTTCGGGAGTCATAAATACGAAGACTGATAGTGATGAGTAGGTATTGAGTTGCTGATGAGCCTAGCTTCGGAATACGGTCATTGGTCACAGAGTTATATTTTGTAATTGAGGTCACTTATCACTATTTTTTAATCTTTAAAGTTCCTAGCTTTAACCAAATTTGCATCATCTTTTAAAGTACTTAGTCTGTAATTCACATCAAATTTGAACTTATAAAAGGTCTTGTTTTGATAAAACTTGTGTTGGAATTAATGTTATTGTGATTTAACTAACAGTTCAAAATGTCAACCTACTTTTTTGTATTACTTAGTTTCATGTGCTGTATTGTGAGAAACGATTCAATAAAAATAGCTTCCCTTGACAAACTTTATGAAAAAGGTGTCAAAGCTTATACTAAAGAACGTTGGTCTGAATGCATTGTACAATTTGAAGAATCATTACATATATACAAACTTTATAATTCCATAAGTAATAACTGTTGGTTCAAATGTAAATCACAAAAATACACAAGTCAAATACAAGATAACATTGAAGATTTAAAGGTATTTGAAACATTTTTTAATAATAGAGATTGTCTTATACATTGTCAAAAACAAGGTTTTGAAGAAGTTCATGTTTATAGTAACATATCTGAAACTGTGTTATCCCAAATGCAAGATAGAAAGCCGTATGGTTACTTACATATATGCTATTTTCAAATGAATATGTTACCAAAAGCTGCCTCTGCTGCTTATACATATCTTAGAGCCCATCCTGATGATACAGAAATGTTAAAAAATGTAAAATACTATACTGACCAACCAGAAGTTGATATAAAGGAAGTGGTCGATCTGGAAATCAGAGATTATCAGCTGTTATATAAACTGGGTATTGAAGCTTACAGTAATAAAAAATGGGGAGAAACTATAGCCAACATGGAAGAAGTTATTACTGATTATCTGTCATGGGAAAATACTTGTCGTGCTTCCTGTGAGAAGCTTCCAGATGATTGTTCATCAGATTTTACAATATCAGTGACTAACAAGATGGCTTCCCTTTTGACTTGCAGGCAAAAATGTCAAGATGATTTAAAAGACCTCTATAATTCAGGTGTAGAATTTCTAGCAGATATCTTGAATTATTTACAAATATCTTATTACCATTTTAACAGATTAGAAGATGCTGCCAAATGTGTTTCTAGTTATTTGATGCTTCTTCCTGATGATGAGGATATGGTTGTAAATAAGAATATATATATAAGTCTAATAGATAAAGCTAAGTTTATTGAAAGATCAGATATTTCTTTCTATTATAAACGTGATATAAATGAAAAAAAGTTGTTGGATTTTTTTCATAAAACGGGTAGTAATAATTAAGTTTTCACATCAATTTGTAAAAATATTCTCCTAACACACGCAAGTCAATTTATTATGGATCAATGCAAATAATATATTTTGTGCTAACTCTCATAGATTATCAGAGAGTAGGAATAAAATAAGTGCCATAAAATAGTTGCCTTAATATTATAGATGTACCTTTATTTAATAAATATAAAGCATGGCTTAATGCTTTAGATATTTTCTAATGTAAAGCTAAAGGGCTATGAAGATTTTGACTTACCTACTGTTCGGCCATTTGGTTTTTTCTTTCAAAATTGCATTCACTGATAATTTTTTCAAAAATGGATGGCTAATATCAATACAAATAAAAAATATTCTTAGAAAAAACTCGTTAAGTGTCACATTCCGAAGATAAAAACAACTAGTTTTACTATTAAAGGTAGTGACTTGACGGGGTTCAGACAGGTTTACTAAGTTACAACTTTGGGAGCTCATATCTTCGAAATGTGACACTTTACGCATTATTGGCTCAGAATATTTTTTGTTTGTAGTGATGTTAGCTTACCACTTTTGAAAGAATTATTAGTGAATGTGATTTTGAAAAAAAAAAATGGCAGACAGTAGGTAAGCCAGGCTTCATACAAAAATCTTTAAGGCTCTTTACTTCTGTTATAACTCACAAATATTTCTAAAATCCTATCTACAGTTAGAGATAGGCAGACTTAAGTTTTATACCTAAGATAATTTTATGAATTATTAAAAAATAACAGTGGATAGTTGCCCAATTACAGATCCCTATTAGCAATAACATTTATCTTACATAATTACTGTAATGGCTATAAATTAAACTGAGCTATTGGTTCTGTAACTAAAATTGGGTGATCCATGCATGAGAGTATATGAGAATTTTAAACTTGACAATCTCTTAAGTAATATATAGCATTTATTATTTTACTAAGTATATAATACATACTAAGATTGCAATAAATCAATGTATCTATTAATAATAATGTAATTAAGATTTTCCAAAAAGTATGTTTTTTTTACTAAATCCGTAGGTTTATTCTATAACAAAATTGCTCGATATTTTTATTCAAAGCTAGAATTTAAGATTACTGCAGTGTGAAGGTATGTCATATCTACTATATGTTATGATTTAAGCATTTTTAAGTGGAGATCTTAATACTATTTTTATATGGTCACAATTTTAATATGGTCCTTGTACATGAGATTTGACTTGACTGATGGAGTCTAGTGGCAGTTCAAGGTAGATATAGTTCATCCTGGTTGATGGGGAGCTTGTTTTGCTGTTTTTTCTCCCGATTAGTTAGAAACGGCTTTGGAAACGGTACCACCGGTGGTAGTGTATGGTTAGTTAGGTTTGAACCTAATTACATTTTTAAAAATTGTTCAGATATTAAAATTTAATATTTTATGTATAAAAATCTAAATAATAATTTTGTATTAGTAAAAAAATATAATTGCACACCACAAAATGGTAGAATATGTTGGTATAAACCAAACAGTAAAATAATATTACCGATACAGGACTTATAAACAAATATTTTTGTAACAAATTCTAACACACATTCAGCATACAAATTCATTTCATTTCAAGCCAAATCTCGTGCACTTAAATGCCTCACATAAAAGATGTAAGCAAGATAAGTACAATAAAAAATAATATAAATAACTATTAGGATAACCTATCAGTTTTAAGAATTTAGATGTATGAGAATCTCACATGATATTCAAATAGACTCAAACAATACCAAAGTGACAAACCTTAGATTTGTAAAATAAAAATTTATTATCTTTTTCATTTTCTTTCATTTTTACTTAACTATAGCAACTAACAATGTTTTTCGTAGATTAAGTCACTCATTTCGAAGCGAATGACTATTTAATTTTGTGCAATGTCCAAAACCTAGAGATACAAGGTACCTATTGAAAAATCCTCTAGCCAACTAATGTCCCATTAAAATTACTATTGATTAGCCTAGATAATTTTTTCTTTCTTTAAGTTTTGGCCTTCACGTTAGTATTTAGCCATTAGTCAAGTAGAAATTTGCATCAAATTTTATATCAATTTCAATTAATTTTAATTAGTCATCAGTCGTAAGTCGTCAATAAGTCATGTCAGGCTCTTGGGTAAAGCGGTGGCCTTTTTACACAAGCTCATGTAACGAGATTTGGCGGCAACGAGAAAATATACGATACGCTAATTTCTTTATGATTATTTCATTTGTGCATTTTTACTGAACAAAATTGTACAAAATGCCACCAAAATTGACTAATTTCGCTCAATATTAACACGAAATTCAATAATTATGAAAAAACTTCGACCATCCTTTCTCTCGATGGCGCCAAAACTCCCTAGATAATTTATACATTAAACATTTTCTGGCTAGAGAAGAAATAAGAACTGGTGTAAGGTACTGATTAACATGATTCAATAATTTAGGTACTGCCAACAAGCCCTTATTATGTCAGTCACGTGTTAGAAAGTAACTCCTCACGCCAATCTTAACGTTATGGCCTGCAGACTGATATGTCAATCTCCTGATATAATTTAAAACTGCTAAATGGTCAAATATCCTGACTATTTGACATGAATAACTGGGCAGTTGTACTTCTACAAACAAGCAAACCTCCCGACTAACTAGTTGACCTCCCAACTAGTAAACCTCATGACTAACTAGACCAGATTTACGGTCTGCTATTTGAGTACCAGTTAGCCTCCTGACTACTAGTTGACCTCCAGACTACTAGTTGACCTCCAGACTACTAGTTGACCTCCAGACTACTAGTTGACCTCCAGACTACTAGTTGACCTCCAGGCTACTAGTTGGCCTCCAGGCTACTAGTTGGCCTTAATGCTACTAGTTGGCCTCCAGACTACTAGTTGGCCTCCAGACTACTGGTTGGTGTCCAGACTACTAGTTGGCCTCCAGACTACTAGTTGGCCTCCAGACTACTAGTTGTCCTGACTACTAGCTGAAGTCCTGACTGGTTTGTTGCCTTGATGCACTAGATGAACTTTTGAGCTACTAGTTGTCTTCCTGACTAAATTCTTCACCTCCTGAATAAAAAGTAAATTTTCTGACTAAATACTTTATTTACCTCCTGACTAACTATTTGCCTTCTTATCTATTTCATCTCCTGCCTATCTAGTTGACCTACGGACTGCTATTTGACTACGAAACTACTTTTAGCCTCTAAACTACTAGTTGACCTCCATACTACTAGTTGCATTCCTGTCTACTAGTTGACCTCATAACTTCTAGTTGACCTGCTGACCCCCTGATTCACGTACTAGATGACCTTTTGAGCAACTATTTGTCCTCCTGACTAACAAATAAAATTTCCTAAACAAATGAAATCTTGACTAACTTGTTGGCCACTTAACTAACTAGTTGACGTCCTGGGTTGTTTGTGAAACTTCTGATTAACGAGTTGACCTTCTGGTTAAAAAATTAGACATGTCTTACTCTTAACTTTAAAATAATCTATCTTTTAAAAAAATCAGCTATTTTTCTGTAAATTTAGATTAACTTCTGGCTAGCCTGTGGATCTACTGACTAACTCATTACCCTGTGACCTCACTTATAAATCTACTAATAACTTCCTGACTAAGTTATTTATGTTTACGTTTTAAAGTAAATTATTAACTGATAATATGATTTAGTATAATGTTCTTTGATAAGGATCGGGAATAGTAGTACCTACCTACTTTAATAGGTAGGTACTATGGTTCACAAAAAACTATAGTACTCCGCTACGGTTAGTCAAACAAGGAAAGAATACATAGTATATTTATTTAAATAAAATGAAGGATTAAAGGGATATTGGCGTATTGACTATGAGTTATGACCATAGATTATTATGCTCTAGGTACCTTGGTACTTGATCTACATAGTAATAGCAAGTTAAAAATATGTTCAATGTTGCCAAATATTTATTTTACTAACTAGACTCCAAATTGCATTACGTTATTACTTAATATTATTTTGGACTGCGGTTAGATATTTGTAACCTATTAAATCTTAGTAAATAATATGATATAAAAGAATATGAAGTCGCACATCTACTTCTTCTTGTTGGAAACAACAGAACAAACTGGCTTTTGGTCCCAAAAATGATTATTAAATATGTATGTTATGTATAAAATACTAAAGTTTTAAAAATAAAAAAAATCCAAAACAAATCAACTAGGTACCTACTGGTACAAAAAATATTTTAAGGCAATTCTCGTCTGTTTGTTAATGAAATGAAAAACTAACAACAACATCGCGTTTCGAACTAACATTAGCAAAATAGTTTAGACTGGTGCGCCTTTATATAAAAAAAATATGATTTAATCGAAAATAATGGCATGAACGCATTTCTTATTTTTAAAAGGTTTTTGAAAAATAGGTCCAACAGGGCTGATTATCTTTAAAATTAAATTTTACTGTGGCTCAGAAAAAATGCGAGAACAGTTAGTAACTGCATACAAAATATTAGGACTTCTAGGTTTATTATACATACGTACATAAGTATTTATAATTTGTGGTTTATTACATTCATTTCAATTCACAAGATCTCATTGCGCTGCCATAGAGACGCAACTGATCCCAGAGGAGATTGTTGTAACGTCAAAAAACACCGAAACGACGCTACATTTTTATATATATTCATCATTATTATTATTATTTTGTTACCTGTCTTTAAATATCTTATATCAGTGATAATTTCGTAGAAGTATTTTTTGATTCTAAATATAAACAATGTTAATATTGCAATTCATTAAAAATACGTAAGTACCCTACGTAATATGTACCTAATTTTTTCGATTTTCGTTGTTTTGTAACTAAGAATAAATGAAAGTACATCTTAGTACATAGCTTGGGATACCTTCTAGTTCTTTTTCTATACAAATGTATTTCATTGTACAGGCAATACTTAAGTTTATTTTGATATTGGCGACACTTTTGATGCCTGTCATAAATTACAAAGGACTGAAGATGTTAAAATTTTTACGATATTTTTTATTATTGTAACTATTCCAAATATTGGGAATCTTTTAAAGGTAAATTACTTATACTACATAAATAATAACTTAAAAATGATGTAAAATGTTGTTAACTGTCTTTGTTTTGTATATCCATCTGTTCATCATGTGTAGGTGTAGTTTATGGTCCGACAAATCGCGGCAGCACTCGTCAGAATTTTATTTATATCGCTATACCTATCCCCTTTATCATTTGCTTAAGTAAATCTCGTTTATTGACTCTTGTTAAAACCTTGACGACATTGAACGTATGCTCCTTTCACCCTCCTCCCCAGCCCCCGCAGTTCGCGTCATGTTAAAATAATACATAGGTAGTATAGTCACAGTTCATTCACGTTCTATAAAGGTTTTGAATATCCACTACCTACCTATTTAATTCATCTGAAGAAAATAAATTCCATGTCAAATTATTTACACATTATTCTAACCGTCTCACGAGGTCTGAGTGGTCCAGCAATGATGTTGACTACATAAGGTCGCGAGTTGAATTAACTTACCTAGAATTAGATAAGTTACGGGTTGGTGATAGATTGGCTATCCTGTTACTTAAGCACCTTCAGCTAATTATGGATGCCCTGGTTATATCTTTCCTACCTCTTCGTGGATATGGAAGTGAAGATACTTTTACTTTTATCTACACTAGGCTAAATCATATTACAAGTTAGTCAGGAAACCTTACTTAAAAGTAACAAAGCAGATGTTGAGAACACAATAATCTGTTCAAATATTAGTAACAACGAATCAACTTCTAAGATGATAAGCACAAGTATTTACATCTAACCATGTTACTTTCATCCTACTATTCTGCAACTTTAATTAAAAAGCCCTTGATTTCCAACTTTGAAATAACATGTAGATTTTAAAAAATAGGAAGAGTTCTTCACATATCTATCACTTCTATATAAAAAAAAAACTGACATACTATTAGGCTCTCAATTTGTCAGTCTATACTTAAATGTAAATGTAATGCTATCTATATCTCCGACACAGCTTTACATCTATTGCAACAAACACATTGTCAAACTTATTACTTGTAGTATAAGGTGCCACCGACAAAATATTTTTACTCACATAACATAGGCCTGTACCTTGTACTTTGGATAACTAATTTGCTATTTTTCTTTTTTGCTAATTAAATTTTTCATGTTTCAAAAAAGTGGAAAGTATAGTAAAAGAGAGGTATAATAAATATAAGTACAACTTTCAAATGTTTGTGTGTCTCTGTCTTTGGCATAATAACTGCTAAACAAATGTATTTTTGTTTGAAAGCTGACATAATCAAGATGGTTAAAGCTATATTGTAAATAGGTTTTGTCATGAATTGGATGGATACAAGATTGTCATTGTAACAACCAAGGCAATTTACTTTTGTACTTCTTTAATATTTCAAACTTCTAAGAAGAATAACACAACATATTTCCACTAAATGGCCACAAATTTCCATCCAATTATATGTTAAACTAATTACATAATAATATAAATTACTATATTGCAATTTCACCAAGTGCCAACAATGGAAACTATATATATATTTATATGCTGTTTTATTTGGTATGTTGGCTCTAGAGCTGGTGATTATTTTTATAATAATTAAAATTAAAAGAAAATTATGTTGAATGTAAGTCCGTCTTCTTACTTACCTGGTACTGGATGTAATTATGATAGTAAAACTCTAGAAACCATATAGTACTTATCTCATTTATTATCTTAGTCTTACTATATAGTACTTATCTCATTTATTATCTTAGTCCACTGTGTTTTAAGTGTATATAGGGTATAAGTAAGTCTATTGAAAACATTCATATTGATATTAATTACTACCGTAAGATACTTACCCAAGTTTAGGATCAATGGTTTGGATAACTAAATGTAGGCATTGCTCAGTAAAATAAAAATTAGTATACCGAGAGATTAAGTAACTTCAAAAATCTAAAATTTACACATTGGCTTCTTTCATTTGGTTAAATAAAAATGTTTTTTTTTTCAGAAAGGTCAAAGAAGTAAATAATACAAGATGAGTGAAGATAGACTGAGTTTGAAAAATATTTTATTTACCAAAGCTATGCCAAATATTGTTATTCCTTTCCCAACAGTTGGATATAAAATATTTCCATGTATTGACTGTGGAGATAAGTGAGTTGTTTATTTTATTACTTATCAAGCTAATATACATATATCAATACAAAATGTATACACGAAAGTCCTGATCATGGAGCCCAGTAGGACAAAAAGGTGTTATTTTTGTAAAATCACTAACTAATTTTGTTAGGGGATCGCCCTTTAATCACGTGAGGCTGAAAGGCGGGGACAGAGGTTTGGTGAAAATCATGAAGTTTTATAAAGGTAGGGAGGAGGGGGGGGGGCGTTTAAGTTATCACGTCTATTAATTTTTTCATTGAAGGTGTGATTTCAAAACCGCAAATAATTACTTGTTAGACGTTAGTGTTGAAAAGCCTTGCTAATGCATGATTCGTATATTCCAGTACAATTATTAATCGTATTTTCTTTTTACTTTGTCATTTTCAAAGCGGTCAAAATCAACCTTCGAAGTTACTCGTGACGTTCTGAGTTGGCAAGTTATAATCTTAAACTTCACCATGTATCATGAGAGTGATGGGAGGAAGAGTTTAAAAAAAAATTGCTTAAAACCATCTTGCATCTCTTGATGCTAAACTGATCAGTTTGATCAGTTTGATCAGTTTATCATCAAAAGTGTATAGAAAAATAGTTGAAAGAAGGTTGCAAGGGATGTCTTATGGAATATTGTGGAAGGCTCAAGGTGGTTTCAGGTCTGAAAGAGGATGTACGGATCAGGTGTTTTCGATCCGCAACACCGTAAAGACATATCTGGCAGTGGGCAAGAATGTTTTCTGTGGTTTTGTGGATCACGAAAAAGCGTTTGATAGGCTTGTACGCAAGAAATTTTGGGACATTTTACCAGATTATGGGAAAAACGGGTCCCTGCTGCGTGCTGTGCAGTCTTCTTCTTCTTCTTTTATAAATATGGCTTTCGACCGTTTTTCACGACTACTTTGCCAATATCAAGTTAGTTAATTCTTATACATTATACAGTCATAAGTCACTATGTACAAGTCTTAAGTAAAGCGGTGGCTTCGTTACTGAAGCTCATCTAGGAGATTTGACGGCAGCGAGGAAATAGACGATAACTAATGTCTTCATGATTATTTCATTTGTGCACTTCCACTGAAAAAAAAATAATCTAATTCCCACCCAAATTAACCTATTTTACTCAATTTAAACACGAAATTTAATAATAATAAAAAAAAAGTTGAGAGGTGTCAAGGGACACCCGGATGGAACGAAGTTCTCTCTCCCCCCCCCCCCCTCTCTCAATCTCTTGTAATCTCTATCTCTCTTATATAGAGAGATAGACAGAGAAACATGAAATTAAAAAAAAGAAAAAAAAATAAAACAAAAAAAATGATAATGATAATAAAAAAAATTGAAAATGAAAATAAAAAAAAATGTTCGACCCGGGATTCGAACCCGGGACCTCATGCAGTCAAGTCCAACTACTGAACCGCTAGACCACAGAGCAAAAAGTGTCGTGACAACATTTTCGTAAGATTTTTTTCCGTCTAGCCCCCATTCACAACGCGCAATAAGGAACTTCGTTCCAATTACGACCACCCTCATTCACGATGGCGTCAAAAACCTCTGCTGTGCTAATAAACAATTGGCTACTTGAACAGAGATCAAGTCTATGTATGTATTTAGATTGTAAAGTATGTGTTCGGGTAGACGGCAAAATATCGCCTTGGTTTGAGGTCAACATTGGCGTCAAGTAGGGTTGTGTGTTGTCAGCACGCTTGTTTATTTTATATTTGGACAAGTATCTTTATGCAGATGACGCTGTAACTTTTTGGCTCAAAACCATCTGTGCTGCAAACACTGGCTAAAGTTATATGGAAGGTGATTGTAAAGAAAGAGGCTTACATTTGAATGCGATAAAAACCGTAACAGAGTTTGAAAGAGACGATACCAGAACGGATGTAAGAGGATTAGTTGATGATGTAGTGCTAGAACAAGTAAATGAAATTTATCTTGTTTATGCTTTTAGCAGGGATGGAATGTAGACTGCGGTAGAAAGGAGAAAGTGTGCAGGGAATAGTGTGAATGGAGCGCTGGGTAAGCTATTTCAAAGCGAGGTTTTGAGTCAATAAGCTAGACTCGCTTTGTTCTTCTTGTTCTCTTATTATCGCAACGTTGTTGTTTGGAAGCGAGAATTGGGTTTATTAGAAATAAAACCGCAATTCCACGACCGCGGCGGGCGCGGGTCAAAACCTTCTTAGTCTTCATTCGTACGGGTTGTAGGTACATAATAAAAATACACAAATTTTCATGTATCTTCATCGAGGATCACAGTGATCGTTGTTGCCGAGATCACTGAAGGATGTTGATTAAATGTATGCGGGACTATTTCGGAATCATTAGCTTTGGAATCTTTCGAAAGAAGGTTTATCAAATCGTGACTTTGAATAATAGAGTCGCAGTTTTACTGCGCTTAATAATTTAAATTTTTACGAGCGCTCAGGCGAAAAGGTGTCTTTTTTTCGACTTCGCAAAAGGAATTCGCATTTACATGTTGTATATTTTTTATATATGTTAATCGATTTCTCCATAATTTCTGAGCTGATTTTAAAAATTCTTTTTCTATTTAAAAGACAGTAGATACCTACTTTCGAGCTTGGCCCTATTGTCACCAATTCTGGATCTGATGATGGAATCCCCGGGAAATCAATAAAAATACTTTATTTTTGTATAGTCAGATGTCTTACTAACGAAATTGAAGTCGTTTTTTGCGGTTTTACTGTGCTCAAATTATTTATTCGAGTGTCCGAAATTTTTCGAAAGATGTTAGCATCCAAACTATATCCAAACATATGTATCTCAGAACATGTACAATTTCAAATTAATTCTAATATAAATACGAAAGTTTGTCTGTCTGTTACGCGTTTACGGCTAAACTGGGATTAATTTTTACGAAATTTGATATACTTACATATGGTTAAAAAGTTAAATGCATACAGTTGAAACATAGGCTGCTTTTTTTTTCAAAAACCAACCCCAAATACCTATAATAAGGGATGAAAATTTGTATGAAAATCTTTATTATACACCAATATTGTAAAATCACCAGAAAAAAAATTTACGGTATGCGTTTTCGTAACTGAACATATTTGTCCAAAAATAAATTTAAAATAAAATATTAATTTATTATCCCATAATAGACATAATTTATGCTCAACTTTTTATACTCTAGTAAAATACCTAAAAATACGCAATGCACGAGCGGCGGCCAACCCCGTTTTCGTCTTACTAAGAACCTAACTATTTTCGCGCGTCTAGTTGTAAAGTGTCCATAAGTTACGTCAAAATTAACGTAAATTTTAGGTCCTTATAACTTTGACATTTTCAGCTTTCTTTAATAATTTATGACACGAATAAGTTATTTTACCTATTATATTTGCCACATTTGATTTTTTCTGGTAAATAAAAAATATTGGTGTATAACTAGCTGCCCGCCCTGGCTTCGCATGGTTATGAAATATAGATATAAACCTTCCTCTTCAATCACTTTATCCATTAAAAAAACCCCGTCAAAATCCGTTGCGTAGTGTTAAAGATTTAAGCATACAAAGGGACATAGGGTCAGAGGAAGCGACTTTGTTATATATCTATATGATTAGGTAAATCATATAATTATATTACATTCTCATATGTGAGATTTTCGTTTAACATTATATATCTTTACAGATTCATATTTCAATCAAGTTACCAGGACCATGTAAATCGAAGATCTCTGAAGATAACATATATGTGTCGACATTGTGGACAAAAAATGTGTTTTTTCAACAGATGCAATTTACTTTCCCACATTAGATCACATGCTTTCAAAACAGCTACAATCAACGTATCGGATCTTATAATAGAACCACTGCCATTAAGTCCGAGTGCGAATTTGGAAACTATGACAGAAAAGACTATAGACAAACCTTCTTATAAACAAAACAAACAAAATAATTTGAAACTTACTTGTTTCGAATGTAAAATGGATATAACTTTTAGTGGCGTAGTATATAAAGACCGTGCTAAACACTATATGCAATGCACTACAAAAAATATTGTATGTTATACTTGTCCAGTATGTCTGTTTTCATTACCAACAAGTTGTGGATTAATAGCTCATTTGCGAATCCACCTACAGCAAATGCCTATTATATGTCCTGAGTGTGGTATGAACTTGAAAAACAATATTTTTAAATATCCGTACTCTCATGGGTGTGATGGTTTCAACATGATAAGAGCAACAACTCGAATTAAATGCTCCGACGAGAAGTGTGAAATTTTTCATCCCAGTGAATATAGGGAACATATGACAAATCACGTTAGAAAAGTTTACAAATGTCCAATATGTTCATTTAAATGGTATGATGTACCACCTGAAACTAAGCACACTTTATGTAATAATCGTAATGTCAATATTGTTTGCTATTATATGTGTCCACTCTGCACTAAAACTAAATTATTCACGAAAAACCAAATTAATAAGCATTTAATTAATCATTTCAATAGCAGCATTGGAAATGAATTAAAAGCTCAAGTTTACCCCTGCAGAGCATGTGGTGAAATTTACAAAGATGTAAACCTCCTTTTACAACATCAATTGGAAAATCATGAAACATATAAAGACATAATCGAAAGCATTATTAAAACAGCTCCAAAGTCTAAAGGAATATACAAAGTAATAAAAAGATGCGAAAAATGTCAACGAAGTTTCACATATAGATGTCAATTTGAAAATATACAGCTTTTACCCACCGAATGTCCATATAACTGCGCACTTAATGCTAAAGATAATGAGATGATTGAAAACACTAAAATAATTTGTTTCATGTGTAAAAGCAAAATCGACATCAACTGGGAAAACATAAAAAAACACTTTGCTAAATTCCACAACACCATTAATTGTGTGGATGTTAAAGTAAACTTAAGCAAAATTAATTTAAAGGCACAAATGGAAAGAAAGAAAAAAATAATTAGAAAATCCAGAAAAACAAAGAACACTGCAAATAAAAAGCAAAATGCAATCAGGGATATTTTTACAGCAACAAATAAAGATAAGTCTAATAATGATTGTGACGCCAATGTTAGCAATAGTGACCAAAACATTGAAACTTCTTGTACTACGGTACTTACGACAGTGCCAGAGCAGGATTTTATGGATAAGAAAATTTGTAATATATGTAAAGTAGGTTTTGAGACCCAAGAAATGTTAGAGATCCACATTGTTGAACATAAGGATCCTTGTACTGCATATCAATGTTTGGAATGTGGACAGTGCTTTGTCGTAAAACCATCGTTTGCTAAGCATTTATTGTTGGAGCACGGTATAGCTGATGTACAAGAATACATTGACAAAAAGAATTGTTTTAATGAACTTGCTTTTAGTAAAACACAAAAACGATCTGAAGAATTCGAAGGACCTGTAGAAGAAAATCAATGTAGAATTTGCCGTGAAAAATTCCAAGATCCTGAAATTTTGGAAAAACACTTTAGAGTCCATGGTATGGCATTTCTTATGAAACAAGCTGAAAAATCATAGGAGAAACTACAACTTATTTTGTTTAAGACTGATTTCATAATTAGCAGGTATAACTTATAAGTATATGATAGTTTTTAATGATTGAATTTAGTTATTTTGTAGGGACTTTATGGCAGTCATATATTTGTATTATACTGAAGTTTCAAACACGAAGGACAAATTTTTAGCTCAATTATCACAGACTTAAGCCCTGCAAGCATGTTTTATTTTGCTTCCATAATATTGCGTTAAACCAGTAATTAAGCAATACAGAATTCACAAATCAGGTCACAGTATACGTTGAGTGAATGCCAAATATGTGCATATTTATTGATGTATACGTACTTTTATAAGGGCAAATTGGGAAATATGAACGAGCTTTCTAAACTCCTTTGCAAAAGACGAAATTATTACATTATTGTAAAAAAAATCCCCAAATATCCCAGCATATTTAGTAGGTACCTCATGTGTTTGCGGATTTTAAAGTAGTAAGTATATTGTTAAATACAAAGTCATATGGTAAAAATTAAATTGTAAATAAAATTTGTTATAAGTATTAAATACATTGTTTAAACATTTATTCATTCCATTTGTCTTACCACATTGTGACACACGAGATGATTTGTGATGTGGTCGCGGAGGTGGGAGGTGGTAACTTTGGGTAGGGTTGTCACATGTGAAGAACGTGACAACTTATATTGTTTCCTGAGCTCTTCCTTTACTCGTGTTCTAATTATGTTTCGTCCAAGTAGTGTGACACGAAGTCGCATGTCACATAATTTCGTGGCATTTAAATTTCGCATAAGCATTCTCTCAATTGCGTGTGGTAGGCGATTCATTATGAGTGATTGTTCAATTTTCTACTACTCTAACATAAATTCTTTGTGGTTAGAAATTATTTTCCGATTTTTAGTTCGATAAGCAAGAAAAGAGTGTTTTAGTTTTTTTTTACTATTGATTATTTTCCATTTTGTAGTTTGTGCTAAACTCGTGAATTCCGGAGTTAATTATTGATTTCAATTAATTTAGAAAGAACCACTCTGTTGTCTCCGTATGATCGATCAGCGAGGATTGATCCGAAATCAATCACCCTCACGGACGAATGGTACCCACTTTTATTATCGTGGTTAGATTTACCACCCGATTAGTGTAACCAGGCTGACGTCGCTAAGGTATCAGTAGACCCTCTGTGGGTCTACTGATTGAACTCTCTTAAAAACAAATTAAAAATTTCAATATTTTTTGAGGTAATAGGGTATTAAAATGTTTTGAGTAACTTCGTATTCTAATCATTTCGTTTAAAGTTTCACTGTTCCACCGGGTTTTCACCGTCAACTTCGAGTAATTGTGTTCCTTTTTTAAACCGAAAACCGTCCAAAGATATTACACGACTTGTGCTGCTACGTAAGCTTGTCCAACAGCTAACATTCGCAAGACTAGATAAATGACTGGCAAATTATATGCTTGTGTTATGGATGTTAGACAACGATATCTACTACTTAATACATAGAAATACTTATATAGATACGAGTATAAATTTAATTTAATAAGCACCTAGACCCGGAAATACACAACTCGACTTGGTCAGCGGAGTAGGGCGTGTATGACGAGTCGATTTAATGAATGCGGTTGAATTATGACTGATGTTTTCTTTATCGACTATATGTCAAAAGAATTGGCATTGAAATAGAATTACAATAATAGGCTATTATTGTAATGCCGTCAAGATTAATGTTCTCAAAAAAAAATATTAATCCTGGCGGTCCTAACAAGGATAGTGGAAAACTGTTATAAAAATATTGAATTGTCATCGGTCCTTGATACCTGAGCAAAGTTTCAAATTTATCAGATTTCTGGAAACCGATTCCGTTATATACATACACATACAAAGATACATCATAATCTAAAATGAAGCATGTAATATATGTATATTAATACTGTAATTTATGCAAAATTCAACCAGCAATCTCATTACCTTTCTATCAATTACCTAAATCCAAAATGGCAGCAAGGTTAATCCCTTTTTTGTGGAAGCAAAACAATGCGAACGTCAAGATGGAAGGACCAAGTCTTCGATTTTATTGAAACATGAATCAAAAAATTCTACCTAAATTCTACTATTTGCTATTTTAAAAATATCGACCAAAATATTTGATTCCTTCATCTTGACGATTCAATAAGTTGCTTTTTCCGGTCACTGCTTAGTTTTTTTGCAACTTTTAAGTGATCAATACTTTCTATCTAATTTCTACCTTGATAATATATATTACTGTTTAAACTGAAGTTGACTTTTGAGTTAAAATAAGTTCTAAAATAATTGTACGTAGTTGCAAATTAGGGTAAAAGCACCTTCTTCTAAAGAGTTCTGATATTTTAAATCGATCTACATATCAAAACGGCACGTGTGTTAATTTTAATAAGGAAATGCTAAGGACAAAAACGATGTTTTGTAAACATGGATGTCGTATTTACACGTTTAAGTCTACAATGTTTTTCTCCTTACTACATGTTTCTCCATGAGAAGACCCGGGTTGGTCTCCTATGTAGAATAGATTATCTGCCTCCCCTCCAGGTAGCTCCAAAGAGTAAAGTAATTGTCCATAAGGAACGGCGGCTGGTAAAGGGCGAGCAAAGGTTAAATGAGTCATTACCCATAAGACCAATAACGTATTTATTTGGATTAATTTCACAAATAATGCATTATTTTAAAACAAATTTGGTTAGAATGAAAAAGGTAATAATGAGCTAACTTTTAGATACATAAATACGCTATCGCAGACTTTTTTTAGAACTTTTACACAGGAACAACTTTTAATAATTTTTTTGATTTTACTAAACTTTAACCGCTTACGCAGTGGAAGTTCTCAACAGGAAAAAACCCCCGGTTTTGAAACATTCTTCATTGGTGCTCCGCCCCTCTTGGCCTCAGAGTGATGATATATAGTCTAGAGCCTTCCTCGATAAATGGGCCCTCTAACATTGATAGAATTTTATGTAGTAGTAGATGCATCAAATGCACAATGGCGGAATAGTAATCAGGTTCGACATAGGAACAAAGCCCGGTCTATTTTTAATAAAGCAAAAAGAGATAAAAACTGGAAGGCGTACAGCGAAGTACTTACTATGTTTAACAAAGAGCTGAGGAAGGCTATAAGATCATGGAGACGACTATGTCAGAAAGTAACTAGTGCTCTCCACTTCGCCAGAATGTATAAGATCTTAGCCAAAACTCCATCTAAGCATTTGGGTCTACTAAAGAAACCAGATAGCACTTTCACTACCTCTGTTCAGGAAACGCTGGAGTGATGTGCACTCATTTTCCTAGAGCGGTTGTAGTGAATAGCGATATAAGGCTACCTGTCCATTCAGGAGGTGTGAGAACGCCTAAGCCAGAAGATTGGAGAATAGCCACTTCTATATTCAAACCACCTCGAGTAAGATGGGCCATTAAAAGTTTTAAACCCTTCAAATCAGGGGGGGGAGGATGGCATATTATCGGCTTTACTTCAAAACGGCTTGGATATCCTTCTACCACTGGTAGTTAAAGTCTTCAGAGCCAGCTTTGCACGGGGATACCTATCAAAAAGCTGGAAAACCCTGACCGGGTTGCATTTATTCTTAAATCGGGTGAAAGAGATAAATACCGAAATGATACCGACCCATCAGCTTCACCTCTTTTTTATTAAAAACTATGAAGAAGGTGATTAACCTTCATATCAGAGAGAAATACCTTACTTGCATGCCTCTGAATACGAAACAGCATGCCTATCAAAGAGCAAAGTCAACAGAAACTTCAATAGTGAAAATAGTTGACAAAATAGAAAGAGCAACTGAATACAAGCAAATAGCTCTATGTGCCATTCTTGATATTGAAGGTGCGTTTGATAACACCTCAACTGATGTCATACTCAATTGAATGAGAGTACGCAGCATTGACTAACAAACCACTTGATGGATAGACACAATACTGACACATAGAGTCACCAAGGTTACCTTACTGGATGTGACCATCGAAGCTTGTATCGCACGAGGATGCCCTCAGGGTGGAGTGCTTTCTCCACTAATGTGTTTGATTTTGGTGGACAAACTGCTACAAGAAATTAATGATACGCGCGATCTTAGTGGTAGGGCAATGCCAAACAACGGTTTCAGAATTGCAAGAATCAGTCTTACGCACAGTCAGGGCTTGAAATACCGGTATTTTTGAGTACCGGTACATTTGACCTTGGTGCGATACCGGTATCGGAGATGTTAGCGGTACTAACAGTACTAGACTGAGTACCGGTACTATTGGTTTAAGGGCTTTGTACCGGTATTGGATAAATATTACCGGTACCAGACAAAATAACGTAACACGTTAGAATGAGACAGAAGCTTTTACTTAGTTTCAACCTCACCTATAGCGATGTTTGTAATGCAATCTTGCAAGAAACAGTCGATTTCCCGGTTTTCAGATGAGCTGAAATTTTGGATGCATTTGTAAATCAGGTAACAATTGAAAATTATTTTGATATGGAGTTGATCTAATAATGGAACTCGAAAGTGGTTATAAGAACTGGTTGAAATTGAAGTCCGTTTTAAACACTTGTACTGTATTTATTTGTTGCTAAGCGTGAGCGATCAAACATTCACGAATACAAAAAATGTATGATTTCGAAGCATCCTTATGAGGTACTAGCTTTGTTGCCGGCAGCGTTGCCCACGTGGTTCAAGGACCCACAAGAATACTGTTTCGGGATAAAAACTATCCTATGTATTAATCCAAGTTACCTACCCTCTATGTGTGTGTCTAATTTCATGAAAATTGGTTTAGCAGTATTTGCGTGAAGTAGCAAAAAAAAAACATGCAAACTTTCGCATTTATAAAATATGTAGGATTCTAATTATTTACTAATACTCTTGCTACGAGTGAGTCTATACTAGTGAGTCAGCCTAGCTTTGCTCGTAAAACATAACATAACCATGTGAAAATCCGTTCAGTAATTTTGGAGTTTATAATATACTACCGCCCGCCCCGGCTTCGCACGGATATAAAATATACGTCTAAACCTTCCTCCTAAATCATTTTATCTAATAAAATAAATAAATAAATATCCGTTGCATAGTTAAGAGTCTGAAGACTGAAAATAGGACAGATCGCCTACGTGGTGTAACGGTTCAGTTGTCGGACTTGACTTCATGAGGTCCCGGGTTCGATTCCCTGGTCGGGCAACAACGAGAGAGAGGGGGAGAGAGAGAGAATTTAAGACGTGCTACATTGCAAATAAACAAATATTTAAAAAAATATGTACCTATTGCAATTCAAACAGTCCTAATAACCTACAAATTTTTAGAATGTCCATTTATTTATCCCTATTTACCGTAAACTATCACTTTTCTTAGATATTAATACGCGTCAAATCGATCAACTCCTCCGTTTTTATATCCAGTGAACAATTTAAGAGCAGTAAAACTGCTAAAAACCACTTCAATTTAATAATTACCTGGATATGTCATTTCAGTACACAAAAAATTAGAACTTTCCTCGATTTCTCTGGTATTTCATCATCAGATCCAGACGGATTTCCAGATGGCGGCTACAAACAACACCACGTCATAAGTAAGTTCTTTCAAATAAAACAAATTTGAAATCCGTTGAGAATAAACAGACAAATCGATTAACATACCTACATAAAAATTATGAAACTGAAACATTAAACCTCCTCCTATTTTTCGAAGATGTTATTAAAAAAGTACTGCGCTGTCATGTCAGGTAACATTTCCATGCAAAAATCAATCTAAATCAAAAATTTAAGATTGACAAAAAATAAATGAAAACATAATCAACTTTTATCCGAAGTCGGTTAAAGATCTCGATACACAAAATGAAACTTCGAATATGAAAATTCAACTCGGCGCGGGCCGCGTACCGGTACTCGCAAGGTAACGGTATCTGGACGATACCGGTATACGGAGTACCCGTACCCACTTTAGAACCGGTATCCAGGTACCGAAATGAAAACAACCGCTAAATACCGGTATTTTAGTACCGGTTCCAAGCCTTGTGCACAGTCGAACGGTGCAGACAAGTCGGCCTCTCAGTCAAATCCGACAAAACCATCATCGTTCCATTTAGTAAGAGGCTCTTATTAGAAAAATTGAAAGAACCCTCTTTATTTGGAAAGCCTATACCCTTCTCTAAAGAAGTAAAATATCTGGGATTAACCTGGAATCCGCACATTGAACAGGTTGTAAGAAAGCTATGGGGGCATGCCATAGATTGCCAGGACCTAAATGAGGTCTTAAACCAAAATCTGTCTTATGAGTTTACACAGCCATAGTACGACATAAAGAGTAAGAATTGTGATCACAATAGATCTAGTTAGGTCCAGTAATTCCTGAAATTAGTGCTTCAAGCATACAAACTCTTCAGCTTTATAATATAAGAGTATAGATTGTAGCATAAAAGGTGAATTATACATTTTAATTGATAATTTATTAACATAGTCCTTTTAAGTAGTATGGAGGGTAGTAGAAACATAAACAAGTACCTACATACTTCATGAAAAGAGTATGTTTTTATAAATTTTAATTTTACGTACATAAACTTATAAATGTTGAAGTAGATACCTTCATAGCATTCAGACACTGACCATTCTTAGGCCCTAAAACCTTGTTATCTGATACCTGTTAAAACCATAATGAGAATTTAAGGGTTAAAAACATATGCTGAATAGTTTAACACATTTATAAAATAGTAATGAAGGTCTTGCCATATGAAAGAACCAATGAACCTTATGCTAAAATAAAGCAGGATTGAAATCTTTAAAAAGAGAGTTGGGTATAATTTAAAATAAAAACTATACATAACAAAGAAAAAATTTATTATATATCTAAACCTATAACAAATAAGAAATAAATGTCATTTTATCACAGGCTTTTTTAATAGTAGATAGCATTTAATGTGTCATTGAAAGAGAATGGCCAATAACCATTGTTGTCTAGTTAACGTAAATTACACAATATCCTACAAATATAACATTTTCATTATAATATACATAGGTACTTCTATTAATTGGTGTTCCAAAATTTTTGTGTAACCCTGCAACATATTTTATTCAGCCTAAACTCATCAATTAAACTAAATTAAGAGTTATCAATTTGTCATCCAATACTGTTCTAGACTCGCAAGAACTTAACATTAACTTAATTTTACTCCTTCGTTAGTCCATGCTTATTAATGAGACGGATAGAGTGTAGGAAGCCAACAAATATAGTTAAAAATGAAAACATGGGACTAATGCTTACTTATGTACAATGGATGGTAAGCAGACTTTTTAGTAAGTCCTCGTCTACATGTAGGGCATCGCTTTTCAACTGTTAATGCACTTTCTAAGCATTTTAAGCAATATACATGCCCACACACTGTTGATGCTAAAGGATTTTTACCAATTTCTTCACAACAAATGGGACAGTCACCAAAAATGCTACTACTTTTATCTGATAATCCATTGTCAGTTTTTAATATTTGGTCCTGGAACAAAGAAAACTGGTATAGCCAAACACAATCCTACTTAAGCTTGGCAACGCCTTTGTATTTGATTTACAGATAGGAGATAGATGAAACCTGTCTTGAGTTTAGCAGATATCATGTCCCAGAAAAATATTATATTAGGCGGTATGTTAAATAGGTAAGTACCCAGCTAAGTAGGAAATTAAGTAGTAATTAGTAATAAAAAAAGTGGTTTAACACATCTGGATAATATTTTATCAATGGCACCACCACAACTACCTGCATTACTTTAATAGAGATAACATTAACATAGTCAAGTTTGACATTTATACGGCTAGTTTCAAGAAAAACAAGTATCTTCACGCCCATACCCCCGAACACATAGGCAGGGGCACTACCAGGGCCCTCACGACTAGTCGAAGACACTAAATCCCACAATGTGAAGGGTGGCTAGCCTATCGCAAAAAAGAAAACGTTATCTTTATTAGAAAATTTAAAATACGTATACATTTTTCTAGTTTCATGTTTCCCGAGCCGGTTGATCAAACCCGGGACCTCAAAAAGTCAAGTCCGACGCCGAACCGCTAGACCACGGCGGCGAGGCTATACTATGGAATGCTCAGTAACAAATCTAGTTAAGTAATCATCTCAGCTAAAAAAACACTTTCTATTTATTGATAAAGAATTGTTGAACCTTACCTGTTTCTGAATCGAGGTTGGTTTGGTTTTATTCACATGTCGAGTAGCCACATCTGATGATATTACATCAAATGAGTCGTCTGCTGCCAGATCAATTATTACGTCTGATAAGGTACAGTGATCAGCTAAAATAAAGGAATCAGTCAAATCTATCACTCCCTCTTCGTCAGTCATGTTTGCTAGAAGGTGCTGAATAAGATTTTGATGTTTGCTGTCTCAAACGAATTTAGATTTCGGTATTATTTATTTAAAATAGGAAATTTCTTTAGTCAATAGTAATTTTATTTAACTTGTGTTTTGTTTTACTTATTATGTTACGTACTTGTTGACAATTTTCAAATGCAACGAATACATCCAAGTCCAAAGAGCACAGACTACTATATACTGTAAACAATTACGTAGCGCGTAAAACATCCGAACCTCCCCAGGGCAAA
>NJDC01001256.1:40028-63268 GCA_002245475.1 Calephelis virginiensis
CGTGTTATCGGATCCCCCGGACCCAATAACCGCGGCAAACGCTATTCTCCCAACTCCAAACCGGAACACGACAATCTCACATCACTTTAACATAACACTGCACCGTCGCCGCCGGTCTCGGCGCCGAAGACCTCTCTTGCACCCGGCGCCTAACGCCGAGCAACGAGCCACAAATACTCCTCCACCAAGTTCACCCAGTAACCAGAACGCAGCACCAAGTCGAGGTACTGTCTCTCGGAAGACAGCCCTTGGTGCTGGCGTTGTAGGTAACAGCCCAATCCATCTAATGGTGATGTCTCGGACTGAGCACTCTGCTCGGCCCACAAAGTTCGGTGAAGTTGTAAAAAATCGTAAGATTAGCAACAAATTAGTCATTCAAAAAAAAACAGACTACTATAGATCTCAGTTTATAGTGTATTATTATTTATGCTATAGATGCTAACGCATTGCATATCCTTTGCGCAAAATATAGGTACTACCTTTGAATATACCTATACAGGACAAGAGAGCCCTCTCTCCCGGAAACGTGGAATCACGTTAACACTAGCGCTCCAAACGTTTTATGCTGCAAATAATTTAGCGTCATGTGCGTGAGCACACATCTACGCCTAATGTCTTACGTAGTATTGTATTTTCTTTGGCCTAATGTTGTTGTTGTTGTATACTGATGTACAGTGAGAGATTCCGCACTACACTCGATCCGAACTCGTGAAAATATTGGTCTAGAAATCTCGGACTGAATTCGGCCATTGCTTAAGCACTAGTCCAATCCAAACCCGTGAAAACTCGGATCGAATTACGTCATTTCATACGGAGCCATGATCATGAAATGAAAATCAAATTAAAATTTATTTATTTGCGGAAAACTTTAGACCAGATCAATTACGGTGCGCGGGCCGGATCCGGCCCTTGAAAGGTTTTAATCCGACTCGCCGAGGGTTTTTTAGAAAAAATATGAACCTCCTTCAAAAATTAATGGTCGAAATGTTAAAAGACTATTGAAATTTGAACAATTAAGATACTGAATCGATACTTTAAACATATGTATTGCGTATTTCGTATGTTAAGACTTCATAAATAGATTTTATTTTAATAAACGATTGTAAAATAAAAAGAAAATGCCTTATGTTATCTTTATACAACGTTTTATAACAGGTATGTACAATTTCTATACGTAGGCAAATACCGTGAGTCTTTTCACAGACGCAGAAGACGGAAAGATTTCTAGGCAACCCCCTCTTGCAAGATCGACAATTAAAAAGAGCACGCAGTGTTACGCCAGGAAATATGAGAATCGCCATGACATGACGAGCGAGGGTATCAAAGTGGTCATGTCGACCACCACCGACCACCGTCGCTTTACGTCCCTTCTCAGGGAACGTAAAATAAGCTACTACACTTTTGCATTGACCGACGAACGCGAAATGCGCGTCGTCATTCGCGGACTACCAAAATAACTCCCCATTATTGAAATCGAGAACCACATTCTCGAGAAAAACCTACCCGTCCAGCATGTACATCGTATGTACAATACGCGTAGTAGGAAACAGTACGACATGGTACTTGTCGTACTAGTACAGACAATAGGGAATAGGGTAAAGCGATTTTCCAAATTTCATCCGTCCTTGGCCTGTCCGGCCTAACCATAGAGAAACCGCACTCTAGCGGAATCCCCGGACAGTGCCACAACTGTCAGCATTACGGACACTCGGCCCGTTTTTGCAATGCCCGTCCCAGGTGCGGCGACCACGGCACCAAGAATTGCACCCGTCCCAAGCGGGACCAACTGAGTTCGGCCCTTCCGGCCGAGCCGGTCAGCGGTGTCAACTGCGAGGCGATGACCCTCGATCCAGCGAATTATCGCAGATGCCCCAAAGCCCCGCAGCGACGCAGGCGCGGGCCTCACCCACGACCTGCGCGCAACACTAGAAACACTCAGGCCCCTAAGGCCACTACCCATCGCCCGACGGCAAGCAAGCCGACGCCTATCAATAGCGCAGCATTTCAAAGAAGTATCGGAACGCTACTTTGAAATAACGGCTACCCACCCCAACCCGGTGTTAGCACCCGCGTGTGACTACACACCGGCCGCAAACGCGCCCGCCAAACTTAGGAGACCCCGTCACGTGTTATCGGATCCACCGGATCCAATAACCGCGGCAAACGCGAGCCTCCCTCCCAATCCCAACCGGAACACAAATTCACAAGACACTACACTACACCGTCGCCGCCGGTCTAGGCGACGAAGACCTCTCTTGCGCCCGGCGCTTAACGCCGAGCGACGAGCCGCCACTATTCCTCCACCTAGTCCACCCAGTAACCAGAACTCAGAACCAAGTCGAGGTACGGTCTCCCGGGAGACAGCCCTTGTTCTAATCTAATCTCTTTTCTAATTTAATTCTAATCCATCTAAATAATGATGTCTCCGGCTGAGCACTCTGCTCGGCCCACAAAGCCCGGTGAAGTTGTAAAAACCGCGAGGGTGGCAACACATTAGTCATTCCAAAAAAAAAATATACGAAAACTAAGATGCATAATATCATACTTCTTTAAATTTTAATGAAAGAAAAATTTTTGCTCCAGTCAGGATTTGAACCCATAAGCTTCGGTCTCAAGCCGAGGAATGCTCTAACCATTTTAGCTACTGGTATAGTAATATCCAAATCACCAGTGCGCGCGTAGCCTTATAATACAACTAAAGTAAAAAAATATCCTTTTTAGTGTGTATGTAAATATAATATACACTCATACAGACACATGATTTTATTTTATTTAAACAGTCGCCAGCTAGTTACAGTTTAATAGGTTTCGGAAACCGACAAAGAGCAATCTCTTTTCCTTTATGGAGACTTATTTTAGTCTTTGACTAATACTAAATACACTAGATGCCTGCCATTCCACGTCACATTCTCTCTTTCTCTCTCTTTGCTCGTAGGCAGGTCAGCCTTAATTCAGACGCAGTTGGCGAGCATTCATACGAATAGTACCTATGGCTACTTTAGTCCGTCAAAAATCTTCGCCGAAATGGAGATTCTAGAATGAAACAAATAGGATGACGGAGATCGGATCTAGTGCGTGGATTACCATAGAAATAGTTCTACGGCTGCAACGGAACTTATTTTCACGGGTGCTCATCGGATTCGGATCGGACGTAGTGCGGAATCTCTCTCGTACAAATAGTACTATGGCTACTTTAGTCCGTCAAAAATCTTTTCTGGAATGAAGATTTTAGAATGACGGAAACAAATCGGATAACGGAGATCGGATCTAGTGCGTGAATTACCATAGAAATAGTTCTATGGCTGCACGGACCTTATTTTCACGGGTTCGGATAGGACCTCCTGCGGAATCTCTCTAAGCAAACAAAATATCTTAACTCCGTATGTACAGTACTTCATAGAAATAGGATTAACTAAAAGCTCAAAATGTGCCTCTTAAATAAAATGAAGTAATGAAATAAAATATTGAAGTTTGTAATGAAGTTATAATTTATTCTTGTAATTTGTATTAAATATTTCGAAATAAATAACGTTGATTTTGAAGTTAAACTTCTTTTGGCGCGATTGGGAAAAATGATGAAAGTGAATTTTTACGATGCGCGCGCACACGGACAGATAAATGTGACAGTCTGAAGTTAGTTAGCTACTGACAGAAAAAAGCAACACCTAAAGTTAGTTACGAACCTTTTTATTTTTAATTGCGTCCGAACCGTTCGAGTTAGAAAGTTGCTTCCTCACCCCGCGTCTTCACAATGGAACATGATGGCTCATGACAGATGTTCACGATTGTGTAGAGGGCGTAATCGCCTGTGAGCGGCCATGATGGATTGCAAACGAGCGTGATCGCCGCTGTGTCGGTTTTTCGGACAATCATCACTATGTCTATATTTTTAAAAGGGCTAAGTAGATGTTTACAACAAAAACTAGCGAGTAGTGTACAGCTTTTTTCGGTCAACTCAGTTTTATTGAGCTGATCTAAATTATTAGTAGGTTAAAATTTATTTAGCGAGTTTTTTTTAATATAAATCTAACAACAATTTGCTCGGCTCGAAACTCTTAAACACTTTTTTAGGTCCGTGAAAACTAATTCTTCCGGACCAATTATGATACAAAAATGGTTTAGAACTATTTCCTTGATTTTTCAAATAATAAGATGTTCCAAAATCCGATATAAAACCGAACTGACGGCGGTAAATCAAGTTAGCATTGATTTTATTACTTTTAAATAGACTTTTTTTTTGTTATAGATTTAGGCTGGATTTCACAATCAAATTTTAACGAATTCAACGTAAAAACATGTTGAGATTATTGCCAAGAGTATCAATCATGTCAATTTTAGTTAATAAAAATTCGTTGCTGAAAATAAATTTTGTAAATATTTTATTATTAAACTATTTTAAATAGTAAGCAAATACGTAGAAAATGAGAATTTCGTAAATGTTAATTTTAATGGCAGTAGCTTATAAACGGAATCACAACCGATAGTTGAACTCGTTAACACAGAACTTAGTTTTACTAAACTTGGTTGTCAATTTCATATAGTCGGTAAAATCAGCCTTTAGTGGGCAACAAAATAGTGATATCTTCTGATTACAACAGTTACTACAAAATTGTAATCTAATTTTGTACTCCATGATATTGCTCGGTCGGTTCATAATTAATATAAACTGCATTAATTAGTGCTGTAATATTAATTCTTTTCTTACAAACCATCAATCAAACAAAATGATTTTGCAAGTCATAAAATTGTTTGCTCAATTCTGACAATAACATTTTTCAATTATCTGCAGTAGCGGGCCTCTCTTAATTAAAACAGAAATACCAACTTTATTTAAAAAAAATGTTGAGAAATTCAATAAGTATTTTTTTATATTCAGGCACTGCATGCGGCACGGCAAGCGAAGCAAAAGCTCCAACTTTACCCTACTGGAAAGAGCTATTTTTGTAACAAAATTGAAATAGGTCGAGACGTCCGTCTCGTACGGCTGCCAATGCACAAATGAGTAATGCTCGATTGGGTGGACAGTAGCGCAATCATAGAGGCGATCATAGCACATTCTATAACGGGCCATCATGGCCCGTTGTGAAGAGGCGGCGTCAGAAGTTATTGATCGGTTACACAATATTTTTTTTAATTTTTTTAGAAAAAAATCCAAAATGGCGGAAAAAAGATGGCCGCCATACAAATTTAAAAAGGCTTTAGATTTTTAACGGTTTGAGATGGAGATTTGCTTCTATAGTGAACATTGCTCAGTGTTGCCAGGGCTTTTTGGATTTTTTAATTTTTTCAAGGTAGCGGCCACTTTTTTTATTTTTTTAAATTTTTGAAATTTTCGGTTCAAGTCGCCAAACATAACTTTTAAGGGGTAATCGGAAGTGGGGGTTTTGAATTTTTTATTAATTTTCAAATCCAAGATGGCGACTGGAAGTTATAATTGAAAAACCGCCACGGTAGTCCTAGCGTAAAAGTTGTTTCTGTATAGGATAGCATAAATTTTGAAAGTAATAAGTAAATTGTAACATCTGATCTACCATGATCTGGTAAAAAGTTAGGTGACGGCCAGCCTAAATGAAAAAACATGGAGGATCAGTCATAGTGCCAGTTTGTAGAGCCCAGGAAGCAATTACCAAAAGTTGTGAAAAAAATTTCAAGATGGCTGCCATACAACAATCGGTTTTTAATAATTTTTAAGATTTTGAACCGTTATAGATATACTCCATATGGGTGTCGTTTGACACACAATTGGGGATGTTGATTCTGAATTTGGCAGCTATTTTGAAATCCAAGATGGCTACCGGAAGTTATTGTTGAAAAACCTGTATGTTATACTTACAGTAAATCTTTATAAACTGTTGTATAAAGCTTAATTTAAAAGTAAGAACTATAAAATTTTTGCTCAGCTTCCAGTACCTGGTAAAAAAATGACCAGAGGCCAGCTTTAAAGAAAAAGCGTAGCGAGTCTGAGACACTGCCACTTTTTAAAGCTTAGGTGGCAATTACTAGAAATTTTAAAAAAAGTTTAAAATTTTGAACACAAAATGGATGACATCCAAAACAAAATTTTCTGAAAAATTGCTATTTTCGCAACTGTTTAATAAAATAACCATATTGGTGTCATTTGCGACAGTAACGAGGGTGCGGATTCCGAATTTTGCAGCTTTTTTCAAATCCAAGATGGCGACCAGAAGTTATTGCTGAAAATCTGCTACAGCTACGATTGAGTAAAAAATTTCATGTCATCGGATATATTTTGTTCTTAAAATAATAAATGCATAGCAAACCTTTAACTTTCTTAAGCTGGACAAAACTTTGACCATGGCCTGTCCAAACAAAAACAAGTAGGTTGAGACAATGCTACTTTATAGAGCTCAAGCGGCAATTACTAGAGCCTCATGAAAAAATTTCAAATTTTCAAATAGAAAATAGCAGCTGATAAAAACCAATTTCCGTTTAATTTTAATTTTATAATATTAAAGCACCTCAAGCTCACAGTGAGGCCGCAGGCCGACACAGGGTCACACACAAGGTGCTACTCGCAAGCTGCTTGCAGCTCGCGCAGCACACGATATGAGGAGTTTAAATGAGTATGACCTCTAAATACACTCGAATAAGTTCCTACAAGCGAGAAAAGACTTCACCATTATTATTTAACTTGGTGCTATTTTCAAGATTCAATATGGAGGTTTAGCGTTTATTTGAAAAAATCTGTTTGAGTATCAATTTAAATGTCCAAAGAAGTAGACTGAGGCACCGCGAGCTCACAGTGAGGCCGCAGGGCGAACTGTGAGCTCAAGGTGCTACTCGCGAGCAGCTAGCAGCTCGCGCAGCAAGCGTTATGAGTAGTTTGAATGAGTTTAAATTCTAAGTGCACTTGAATAAGTCCCTTCAAGCGAGAAAAGTCCCAGTCCCTTACTTTACTTGGTGGCATTTTGCGAAATTCTATATGGAGAATGCACCTATGGGAAATACAGTTTCAGTGTCGACTTCAATGTCTAAAGGGTGCTGTCAGAAGAACCGCGAGAAAAGTTATACTTTAACTTCTTACGTGCGCACATGAGTACACACACTCTTTTTTCTTTTCATGTAATACCTACTGTTTTTACGGTTGTACAATATTGTTTGTATTTATAATCACATTATATAAAACAAAGTGGCAAATCGTGTTAATTGGATATCCATTTTAAAAAGTTACTGCCATGAATAACAGGGTGCGGAACTTAATGCATGTAAGACCCTAAAATTTACAAAGTATAATAATGAAAAGCAATTAACGCTTTCACATACTAACATGCAAATCTATTCTTTCATCTGGAAATTTAAGACGCAAATCATTTTATCGTCAAATTGACTCCCACTATAAAATACTAGCTATATACCCCGACTTCGTCAGAGTAGATCATTTTTATACATAATATCACACAGCTGGGATTGTGTCTACAATCCTATAGGGGTTCATTTTAGGAAAATGTAGCGCATGTTTTAACTCGAGTTTTTGATAGCATATCAACTTTCGTCATTATCGGTTTTGCAAGTTAGCCATGAAAGCGTAGCCAACTTTCGCATTTATAGTATTAGTAGTTTAGTTTGGACAGTTATAGTATTTATTATTATGCAATTTCCATTTCCTTATTTTCTCGATGACATATCGACGCCCATGTAATTTTGTGTTGTTTGCGTAAAAATTTTACACAAATAATAGGTAGGTATTGTACTTCATGGACGCTTAGTGATGTGCTACACATAATGACAACTATACGAACTACATCGACAACGATAACAGAACCGTTTTTTAAATAAACTACTAAGCAAGTAAACTACTGCCCTATACTTATGTACAAATATAGTTAACCAATTACTAACTATATTATACTACCTACTACTATATTAACCTACTACTTAGAAGAGGTCAATGGTATATTAATTGATCATTGAGGTCAATTTTTCTTAATTTTCTTAGGTTAATTTGCCCCTTTCTGGGGCCGGCTTAGACCTTCAGGCCATGCTGCCACGTCTTCCGTATTAATTAATTCTTATACAGTCATCAGTCACATGTCTTTCGAATCAATTATTTCTTATACAGTCATTAGTCACTATTAGCAAAGTCACGTCAGGGTCTTGAGTAAAGCGGTGGTTACTTTACACAAGCTCACTTTGGGAGATTTGGCGGCAGCGAGGAAATTCACGATACACTAATTTCTTCATGATTATTTCATTTTGCACTTTCCCTGAACAAAATTAAACTAATTCCCACCTAAATTAACTAATTTTAGTCATAATTTACACTAAATTCAATAATTGTGAAAAAAATAGTACCATCTTCATTCACAATGGCGCCAAAACTCCTTTAAGAAAGGAGTTTTGGCGCCATTTTAAAACTTTTCTCTATGAATGTCAATTCAATTAGACATTTGTAGTTTGCACTTCAGAGTAAAGAGTTTTGACCAGGGGGAGGAGGAATCCAAATGTCATTCATGTACGCTCTACGTATGGAGGGTAGAGGTAAAGAGAACAATCTCATACGGGAGAAAGCTTGAAAAAGTGTCCAACTTTCAGCACTAAATAACAGTTCAAAAATCCTCCAGAATGGCGCTAGCGTAGGCACAGGGTATGATATGAATTAAGCAGTTTTTAACTGATTGAAGTATGCTGAGTCAGGAAATTTTATAAAATAATATGTATAAAATTAAATATATTTTAATAATATATATATGTAAAATAATATTTACATATTATTTAATAAAACTGCTTAATTCATATCATACCCTGTGCCTACGCTAGCGCCATTCTGGAGGATTTTTGAACTTTTATTTAGTGCTGAAAGTTGGACACTTTCACACATAGAGATGGTTCTCCTTACCTCTACCCTCCATAACTCTACGTTATCTCTATACTCTTTGTGAATAACATTATTACTAACAAGTTGTCTATATCAACAAAATGGTACTACCGAACTGCCATGAGATGGCAGCGAGTGAGTATTAAGAACTCTATAGTGAAGTTTATAATTTATTTTTAACTTTTGAAGTTATACATCATATCTTATTGTTACCTAGTTACGTTAAGCTTCTATTAATATCTATTTATTTATTTCTTCTTTACATCATCCATTGTTATGAAACTCAGCTGTATCAAGTTTGGGGCCCAGACGCATGTAAAAATGTTAAGATACCAAAAAAAAGTAAGTTATGGCAGGTATTTGATCAAAGATTACAATTGGACTTTTTCATGGTAAATGTAACTGGAAAACAGGGAAATATAAAGTCTCCTTATCACTTCGTGGAACACACAAATATGTTTTTTGGAAGTCTAATATTAGCACAATGTTCAAGCATAGTAAAAATCAAGTTTACCTTCAAGATTTATTTTGAAAATCCGTAATCTTTGTAGAGTTAGTTATTAGCAAGCTTCAATTACTGTGAGATCATACGAAGAGGTGTCATATTATGCAATTTTTGGTATATTCTGTTACGTTAGGTTTATTACACAAATTTAAAAAAACTCTTGTTAAATTTAAAATTGAATATACCAAAATATCGCACATGACACGTTAGATGTGATTGGATAGTTAGGTACAGTAAGCAAACAAAATATCTGACCCCGAATGTACAGTACTTTTTAAGTACTGTAGTGTGTGTGTAGTTTAGTGTAGTGTGTATACCAGTATACAACAACAAAAGCTACAACGCTAAATTATTTCCTTCATAAAACGTTTGGAGCGCTAGTGAACGTGATTCCACGTTTCCGCAAGAGAGGACTCTCTTTTTCCTGTAAATTATTATACTCTTTGGTTTTGACATTACAGTGTACTTTCGTATTTCAGAATTGTTATTTGTTTGTTCAATAACGTTTTTATTAATTTATATTTGTAATAATTTAGGGTCAAAATAATTAAACAAAAATGCATTTAGGCGTTAACGTATCAAATGCCTTACAGCAATTAGAAAGTGTTAAGGCTGCTGTTGATCAAAGCGATGATCCTAAACTGAAGGTATTTTTTCTTACATACTTTACTATTTAATTTTTGTTTTTGCACTACAACTAGACAGTGTTTTCGCAGAGATCGCTTTCAACCTTACTTACCTTTTCGCATCTGATTTTTTGCTTGTGAAATTTAGCAAATATGTTGTTATTGCTGTTGCTACATAAAATGTAAGAATTCTAGAATATAAACTTGCACAGGAAGTGTAAAAACTTAAGAAATTACCATTAGTCATGTTGTAATGTATGTTGTATACCAATTAAATCGAATTTCTTTCGTTTGTATTTGATTTGTAGGTAGTAAATGGAATAGGCTACAAATTTATAACTTCAAATATTTTGTTAGCTAGCAAAATCCTGGAAGTTTCTCAAATCTTGTTACTTTTTCTATATGGTGAATCTTGTAACTTTGTCTGCCTTTATTTCCAAAAAATCATGAAAAAAATAAGTTTTTAAAATAAAAAAACCAATTTTGCAGTTAAATAAAACTCTGTTGTATTTATCAAACTTAAAATTAAGTTTCGTGAAGGTGTAACTAGATTTTTCTTGAGCGCTTGTTGAAGCTATTTAGCTCTACCTGGTGTAGCCCATTTACTTACATGGGAAAAAAGAACTCTATGTCACTCTTCAGCTTCCTCTCTTTATCTATAAATGTTGTAGTGTAATATTAATCTTGCAATGTAATAAAAGGTCAAACATATTGATAAATTATTTGCTAATATGATATGATACATTTGATATTGCTAAAACTTAAACTACTAAATGATGTTTTTGATTTGTAAACATAAATTGATTTTGTAGTGGGTAGATACAAAAAACTTTAATGTCATACAGTACAACTGTTTCTTCATTTAAAAATATGAATAATATGAAAAATTAATACACTTTTGAATTATTTATAATGTGAGTAAGTATACGTACATTGTTATTGTTAAGGTTATAAACTTTTAAGTATATTTTATACATATTATGTTTGTTATTCGAGATATAAATGATGTAGTAATGTATTATTTTTAGGCTGTTACAAGTGATGACTTGAATCTATTGATAAATCTATTGGACAGCCCTATACTAAAAAGCATTGCAACATTGCATGATTCTATTGGTATGCTGGCAACACAAGTGGCACATCACCCTTCCATTCTTCCTGGTGACTTTGATATAACCCCTGCTGGTAAGTTTATTTCCTAAATGTTATTTTTATAGGAATAGTGAGTGGGCTTAAGATTTTTCTTAAGTTAGTAGCAGCCTTTAAACATAGTGGTTAACACCATCAGTGCTAAGCCTCAAGCGTAGAAAGTTAGTTAGAGCAATCCCTACCTTATTTTCCATTTTAACAGTTAAAAATATGTTACTTTTAAAACTTGTGTTACAATATAACTATGGCATTATAACTGGTACAAAAAGGGAAGGTGATAGAAAACATTAAAGCTATGCAAATCTAAGTGGGCCATTGCACAATAGATAGAGCTTTCAGTTTTATTACAGTCATTGAATTGACTGAAGGTCAACCAATTGTGTAAGGTGGTGTTTATGCTATTTAAATGCTTAGATTTTGTCAACCATCAGTCAAACATAATTCAGTTACTGTGGTAAAACTGATTTCAAAACTTATTGTAAAATGGCCCATCAGTGCTAAGTCTTAAGCATGTAAATATAGAACAAAAAGGTACTAGAATTGCCATTTAGTATCCAGTTCCTTGTAATTAGTAGAAAAGTTTAGTTTTAGTCACTACTATGGTTTTATTTTTAATCTTAACATATATATGTCGGAAGGTCATGAGCTAGTATACCTATTTCCTAAAATCTGTGGTCATGAGTGTCGTCGGTGCAACGTGTGGCGCATCCACTTGTAACGTCGGAAATTCATGAACAAAGTATAGTTGTGATATTGTGGTCATTAGTACATTTGGCGCCACAGGTGCATCGGAATTCTCGTAGCTTGTTTGTTATTGGTCGGTTTATCGGGAAGTCATGAATTAAGTTGTCTCATTAGCACAACAGGTGGCGCATTAGCAAGTAACTCGTTTCTTATTTGTCCGTTCACTGCGGCTACGTGTATATAAACCCTAGCGCCGCTATATTTCGACAGACATGCTTTGTGCACGTCTCTCAGTGTTTGGACCACTGCCTAGTACGGAGGTCGCCACTGGTAATAGTCTCTCCCTCTCATAGGTTGACAAAGAGACACTTCTAGGTCGCAATTGTTAATTTAATTGGGATCTTGGGGCCCAGGATGTGGGTAGTCTGGGGGTGCATTATTCGGTCGGCACTCACACAGGATGGGCGGGGTGGAGCCCCCCTTTCCCTTTCGGGGGTTTGGCGTTTGAGTAACACGAACACCGTGACGTGTTTACGTAGTGTTGTCATAGTAGCAGGGTTATTCCAATGTTTACGATAGTTTGTTTAGTAACAAATGGGTGTACGCTATAGTTGTTTATGTGTGATTGTGGTTACGTTTGTAAACAGTGTAGTGAGTAATTACGTAGCTTTTCTATTGTTTATTATTATGATGAGGCTTACGATGTGGTTGTATGACTAGATCAGGTGTTATGGCTTTGTTTTGATATTTCTGTATTATTTACTAACTACCCTCAAGTGGTGAGCTCTCTGCCTACTAGTCCCGTGGTTCCTGTTCGGCCCGCGTATGTGTGATATCTACGATATATAAATCATCTGACACATTGTTTGTCTGCCATGGAGTTCTTAACTACTTAACCAATGTCAATCAAATTTGCACACCGTGTGTTTGATCCAACTTGTTAGGATAGCTTACATCTTAATTTATGATCAGAAAAATTACCATCAGAGCGAAACCGAAACAAGTGCTAGTAGTCTTATATATTATGATAGTAATATAATACTTTTAATATTTGTTTAACATGCTCTCTCATAATGGTTGTTGAGATGATGGAAAACAGAGTTATGCAAATCTGTCTTAATAAACAGATTTAATCAATTGACTGATTAGAGTAGAAATTGAGTAAAACTGCATGAAAAATTACTTTGTTTGATGGGGGCTCATTTAATATTTACTTTACCTTTATTTACCCTTTACACCTTTAATAATTTATTTTGAAAGATAACAGTAAATATTATGTGAAAATTTGAAGAGTCTATTGTTGCCGTTTTTAATATTGAACAAGAAAATACGACAAAACACGTTTATTGTACAACAGAAATACATCACTTGTGAAAATTTCAGCTTTCTAACTATCACATTTTATGAGATACAGCCTGGTAACAGACAGACAGACAGACAGCAGAGGCTTAGTAATAGGGCCCGTTTTTACACTTTTAGTATGGAACCCTAAAAATTGTGTTGTTGCAATGTATTTTTTTGTATAAGGCTTGGTGCTTATAATTGTACACATTGTGTTTATATGTAACTTTATCTATTTAAAGGTGACCTAGCCTTACAAGCCAAAAATCTCTATGGCGCTCAAGAAGGAGAAGAGGAACAGAGGGTTCCTCAAGTCTCTCCACCCCAAAGTTTGGAGTTTGGTTCTGGCTCTGACACTGAACGTATACTTGGGCTAGATTCTACATCAGTGGATTCCAATATGTCACCTAAACAGGTAAGTGATTTAACTATTTATTAAACAATGTAGCAACTTTAATTTTTTAATTTTATGTTTTTAGTTTGCAAGCTACCAGGTGGCACTTCTGATGGTAATAGACTATAGCTGTGAGCCACCTATATGTACAATATAAATAAATAAATATTGCTATATAAGTTACACAAATAGAATCAAACCCCAAAGTAAGCAAATTATATGCTTGTGTTATGGGTTTTAGTCAACAGTACTACATATACATAGAAACACTTAAATAGATACCTAAATAAATTTAATATACACCCAGACTCGGAAATGAAAACATTTTATTGTTCACACACGTGCCTGCCCCCGTCGGGAATCAAACCCGAGTCACGCGGTTCGTCGATTTAGTTAGGCGTGTACAATCCCCGGCACATTAGTTGGCAAGAGTCGTTAGATGCGCAGAAGCAATGATTTAGGTCTCTTTGGTGATCAAGCGGGACGCGCGATATGAAGTGGCGGCGATCGGAGCGCGCGATTGGTGCGTCACTGGCCATCTGCCTGTCGCACCGTGTCTCGTGTTCCGATCGCTCCCGAATACACTTGCGTGCACGATAGTTGTACCCTTTGTTAACCGAGTTCAAAAAACCAAGGAAGTTCTCAATTTGACCGGTATATATTTTTTTATGTATGTACGCCGATTTCTCTGAGGTTTCTGAACCGATTTACGTAGGTAATTCTTTTTTTTATGCGGAATAGTTTCGAATTGGTCCCATAAAAATTTGATTCAGGTAGACCCATTAGTTTTTATGTTATGAGCATTTTTTATTTAATTTCACCTATCTTGATGTTTATTTTTATAAAATTAAATCATATCAGCTATAAACTTAAAAGCATTAAATAAGAATAACTATAACTTCAAAACTAAAAAGTAAAAAATAATAAAGATTTAATATTAATTATATACTAGTTACTTACCTATTATTAAACTTTAAAGTTTAAACTTTAGTTTAGGTTTAAACTTTAAAGTCGGTGACATACCAATTTAATACTTACTTATCTTATAATATATAAAATTCTCGTGTCACGGGGTTCGAACTTGAACTCCGAAACGGCTTGACCGATTCTCACGAAATTTTATGAGCTTATTGAGTAGGTCTGAGAATCGGCCAATATCTATTTTTCATCCCCCTAAATGATAAGGGTGACTCACCCCTAAATTTTTTTTTGTAATTTTCAGACAAAATTTTTTGTTTTTATTTTTTTATGATACAGCATATAAAAGTACACACAACCCTACATTTTCACCCTTTTATCACCAACCCCTATTTTTTAATAGTCATTTTAGTAATTTAATCATTTTTTATCCCGGGTCGATAGCTGATCAATCGTCATTTAATTAGTTATATGGCAAAACAACATTTGCCGGATCAGCTAACAATAATAGATATAATTATTAGATTAAGGCTTAGCACCGACTTGTAACCTATTAGTAAATACCAAATATAAATACATTTTTTTAATAAATTTTTACTTTCTAATGAATTATTTTTTTATATTTCAAAATTTCACGAATTCTTTTTGTGCCTTTAATTTTTTTTTTAAATAGACATGATTAATAACAATTGATGGTCGTTACCATAGAATTATGACCAACAATAAAAGTGATAATTTTTTTGTTCGACTAACTATATGATGCGCGAACTTACCCACTCTACGTCAAAACCTTGCCAAGTTACGTGCCGGATACTGTAGGCTAGCCACTTGACCAACGAGGCGGTCATATATATACATTGCTGGTATGTCTTATGGGTGGGATCCTAGACTATGTGTGCAAATAGGGATCACTAGTGTTATGGCAGTAGTATTATTAACTGCTCTACAAAATACTTGTAATATTAGGAATTTGAATAACAAATTTTATGTTTTTACTGGTCTCACAATGGTATTTTACAACTTAGTCAGCGTTAAGCTTAGCAGCATAAATTCTAGCTGACTGTGTTAAATTACAATGGTTTTAAATTTTAATATTTTTATCATTTCAGAATAGAGGCCTTCTGGATTTATCTCGAAATGATGATTCATTGGGCTTAACTTCAACCAATATAGTACCTGGAGATTGGGCACAGGTGGAAATTATCAATTTAGTGAATGATGGGACAGGTCTCGGGTTTGGTGAGTAAAGCAATTCTTTGTTTAACCACTGGCTTTATCCTGCGGTTTAACATGCATGTTAGTTGTTTCTCACTACCATTGAACCTACTATTACGAACTGTCTATTTTTTTTATGTTATATGAAGTCAAACAAGCAGACAGATTTCCTGATGGTAAGAAATTCACGCTGCCTAGAGACACCAAAGATGGTAATGGTGCGTTGCCAACCTGAGGTCAGGATGCTAGGCCTCTAGCAAAAGTAAGTTTATCAGCTACCTTACCCTCCGAACCGGAACACGTCATGACGTTATGACGGCAGGAATCGGTAAGGCGGTGGTAACAATCCGGGCGAGTCGCTGCGACACTCTTCCACCTAGTCAGATGTCACGGTGTTAGTGATGATAAGCCTATGCTCGCCTTTTAAGAGCTGCCTGGCAAGGAAGGCCGATGGTCTATTCTACAAAGGAGCCCGGACCAACATGGGGAAAATTCTATGTCCATTTACCAGCCATAGAGCATTTATGTACCAAATTTCATCATAATCAGTAGGTAATGCAAAAGTTTAGCTGGAAATTTTCACTTTTCAAACATCGAATGGCTAGCGTACTCGCCTAATTACACCGAACAACCGCAAGGCTCGTTTTCGATTCGCGACGGGGGCAGGCATTTGTGTGATGAACATTTAGATATCTGCATTCAAATCTTTTACTTGTGGCAGTAATAAATAAAATGTGAATAAATCAAACATCAATGTTAATTTTTTCAAGGTATAATTGGAGCAAGAACGAGTGGTGTGATTGTGAAGACAATACTTGCTGGTGGTGTTGCAGACAGAGATGGAAGATTGAAATCTGGCGATCACATACTGCAAATAGGAGATGTATGTCGATTACGAGTAAAATATGTGTATAAACTAGAAAATACATGCCTTTTCTTATCACGTCATAACGCCATAATGCGATAACGTCAGTGCTTGCCGTTGACGTGTACCGGTTCGGAGGATAAGGTAGCCGGTAAACTTACTTTTGCTCGAGGCCTAACATCTTGTCCTCAGGTTGGCGACGCTCCATTACCACCTTTGGTGTTTCTAGACAGCGTGAATTTCTTACCATCAGGAAATCCGTCTGCTTGTTTGCTTCTCAATATCATAAAAAATAATAAATATTTTTTTTATACATTTAATAAAATTTACAAGAAAATATATGTTACGAAATTAATTATTGCTCGATTATTATTAGTTATTAGCTGACCGGAAGACGTTGTTCTGCTATTTTTTTTACTGTGATTTGCCCCCATCACTTAGGGTTATAAAAAAATAGATGTTATCCGATTCTCAGACCTACTCAATTTGCTCACAAAATTTCATGAGAATCGACCAAGCCGGTACGGTAACTAACGTTGTGACACGGGACTTTTATATATAAGATTATGCGACAACCAACTTAAGAGTTTGATAATAATCAATGTGCACTTATATCATACGAAATGTAGGTATTCAAGACACTTGGCAAATAGAATATACTTTAAATACGCCATTAAAACGCACGAACAAAATATAAATACATATAAATATACATACAAATATCTTCACGTCAAGTCCCTTTCGCAGTATGCAGATCACGATCCTTGCAAACCTGTTTAAATTCTTCCACATTAATTACTCTTCTTAAACGAGCACGCCCGTTTAAAAGACTTTTGACACCAGCCTCGGATAAAATTCAAATGATTTTATCGTGAAATGTGAACCTAGGACTCGACAGGTACCTACATCCACTCACATTCGCATTTTATATCTTTAAGTATTTAAGATTATTTTCGTGTTTATAATTAACAACAATATCTTAATATACTTCAATGTCTAAAAAAATACAAAGGCAATAAAAAAATATAGTAACCAAGAAAAAAAATACAAATATAGCAAAAGGCGGCCTTATCGCCTAGTCAGTGATATCTTCAAGGTAACCTCATAGTATGGGGCAAGATTTCGCGAGATGCTATGCAATGGTGCACTTGAAACATTTAAAAAAATACAAATGCTTGTCTAAAAAATAAATCATTCTAAAAGCAGTATCTTGTTCTAAATGTGCTTCTAGCAATTAATCAAAAAATAAAATAGAAAAAACATGTCTATGTTTTATTTTTTTTAAATAATTTAATTGTGGAATTAAAATATGCTCAGGGTCAAGCCCGTAGGGGACTTGGCGTGAAGATAAGTAAGTTAAGAAAACTGTTAAGGCGCGAGCATCTAAAGTGAAAATGTATGTTTAATATCTACGATATTCCATCCTGGGGGGTGATTATGTGACTCAGTTACCAACTGAAAATGGATGAGTGTACATCAAATCGCTGTCAAATGACGTGTTTTGTATTTGCTATCTCCAGTGACCAACAGAAATACAATAGAGATAGCAAACCCAAATGAGTCATTTGATGTACACTTTTGCAGTTTGAGTTGGCAACTGAGATACATAATCACCCCCCTGGATATTAAACAAATATTTTCACTTTCAAGAGAAATTCTACATCACAAACAAGAGTGTCAACTTATTCTAAAATCAAAAGTTTTCAATGAACCCTATTAAAACTTATATGTAATGTTGCTAAGAAGATCAGAAATCACGTCACCTTTCAAAGAAAAGAAAAACCGCAACGAAATCGGTCCATTCATTTAAAAGTTAAGATGCCATAGACAGGCATACACACACATGCTCAAACATACACACACAGACGCGCGCACACTCACACTCACAGTCATGTCAAACTCTCCTCCTTTTCAGTCACGAGTTAAAAATAAGTGGACCTAATTAGAGCTAGCTGTACATCTACTGTCACTGACATAACATGTACTGTAGGTAAGTTTAATGGAGATGGGGTCCGAGCAAGTGGCAGGAGTGCTGCGGGCTTCTGGGTCGCGAGTTCGGCTCGTGGTAGCCCGAGCGGTCGACCCTGCCGCCATACACACTTCCAACGCACCCATCATACCAGCGAGGTAAATGTGCTTTTAGTTTAATAAAAGTATAGACTATACCTGGTACCTCGTCTTATTAGTCTTATTATACAGTACAGTAAAACAAGACACAACAAAAAAAATTAAACATTCGTTGAACGCATGTTTTACAATATACTACAAAATTGCATTCTCAACCAATAGCATGCTGCCACGTGATCAACGTGTAGCGTGTTATTGGTTGGATGTCAATTTTAGACAGTGTTTATTTAAACTGTCTTCTATTTTTTTGTAGTAAGGCGGTTTTTTATAACTCGACTATCTGAAACTATAGACATTTACCAGTCTTTACTGGTATGTGTCAATTTTGGTAAATTTTATATGTTTTGTTTAGTTTTCTTAAATTTCCTAATTCTGCTAAATTTTCTTTTTTTTTCATAAGAAGCTCTTGACAAACTCTTAACTAGTAACTGTTCCGATCGTCCACGAGGCTCAGGTTCGATTCCCGATAAGGACTAACATTTGTATGACGAACATATTGTGTAGTTCTACACAATTGTGTAGTTGTACACTATTGTGTGTTTATTAAATTTATTACAGTGTTTTACGTATGTTTATGTTAGTAGTGTTGACTTCTCTAATTGGCTATTTAATGTCCTTCGGTCATCGTGTCATGCCTGATCGGATGGATTAGTTTTGCTAATTATTATTTTGTTGTGTTGGTTATTGTGAAGAAAGGGTTCTTTTGAAGAGAAAAAAAAATTGTCATACAAACTGTTAGTAGCTATACTAGCCGACCCATTCGCCGTATATTTAAAAGTAATTTTACTTCAATGCTTTAAAATATTGCAAAGAGTCATTGGTGAAACCGCAAGGAATAGAATGTCTATATTGGAGGAATATGTATTCACAGCTAAATATGATTTCAGACTGTTGTCAAGTCCCGAAGCTCTGGACCGTTACCTGATGGAAGCAGGTTTTGAGCAAGTGTTCCACACTCAGCCCACTTTACCAATAAATACCGCACCTTCGAGATTCGTGTTCGACAGCACCGTCACTCCACCGCCAGATACAGGTTTGTTTTTCCAACGCATTTGCTGTGCGGAATAAAGCAAGCTGGTAATTTGCTTTGTCTTTATGCTAGCAGTTATTTTTTTAAGCCAGTATAAAGACATAACAAAAGTTATAGGTTAATTTGATGTAAGTAATGTTTATTAAAAAAAAAACATTAAAAATATAGGTCGGAGATCACAGTTGCGGGTCGAATGGTATCCATAGGACTAATAGGCCGAGATTTTACAACGTGTGGGCGTAGCCTGTTCCCCGTAGTAACAGCCTCTGCAGTAAACGACTCAGAAATATCAAAACAAAGCCGTAACACCTGATCTTCTCGATCCTTACAACCATATTGTAAAGCTCACAATAATAATAAAGCAGCTAAAGTATCGGTCATTAGAAGCTATAAATTATGTAAACAAACATCTTTTACTAAGTAATTATTTTTACTTCAAGACAATAATGAACTGACCATATTCAATCGAAATAAAAATATAGACGGGTTATATGAAAGTAACAACCTATTTAATTTAGTCGGATCATATTTAACGACTGACGTTTGAGTTTCTTGGTACGGGGACGCGCCAGTCGCCGGGAATGCAAACCATCGGTTCGCCATTTTGAAATAAACGCGTCATTCGAGTTTCGAATACGCATAAGTTTGTTTCATAGCTTTGTTAAAATCGCGGATTTGGTTGTTATTGTTATTTTTTTTATCTTTTCGTTATCACTTTGTTAATTGTTACCTTAATTTTATCGTTATTGTTATTAATTGTTATTGTGTATTAATGTATAACGTATAAGACGAATAATATTATTATTTTTTTTCTATTTTATATTCGTCTTTGGATGCTTCAAGCATTTTCTTTGCTAATAAGGTATTAAATATTAAACAAAAAATACTTTTTCCTTTGAACCAAATGTTGTTAACTCCCGAACGTTTGTTTACATAATTTATAGCTTCTCATGACGGGTACTTTAGTTAATCACTCCCTACACTGTATGCAAACATTACCGTACTCGCGCTGGATCTCGCGATCCCCAACTATACAACCCCATCAATAGTAGGCTGTAGATCGCATGAGGTGTTGCACGAAGATACGGCGCGCACCAATTCGGGGTCTCGGTGGCAACAGTACGTACGGGTGTACGTTGCGATCCCATAATACCATTCGTCATCTTGTAATCATAATGACCCATGATGATTGCAAGTTGACGAATCAGTCCCAACAACTGTCACCCCATGCGGATCAAACGACCCACCACCCTGTCTGCTTCTCATGCTCGCTCTTGGATGGAGAGGGATAATGAGGATGGAGGAAATGTGGAATGAGGATGATAATTGAGGTTCTTATCCATTTGGTTTCCTTGGGGGCCCAACTTTTTCCCGAGCACTCAACATCTCAGCCGCGACTAGCTTTGAGAGAAGAGGGGAGGGGTTGTGATATTACATTATCTCTGATGAACATAGGTTATATTTATTTCCAGTAAATGTCCACCCGGCCTAGTTTGTTATAATATATATTAACCGTTATTTTAGTACTGTATGTAATCCTAAGTTAAGATGGATATTCTGTTGACTTATTAAAGTTCTAATGTCAAAATCTGTCAATTCTTAAGTATATACATGTCTTCACGCCAAGTCCTTTTTACTGTATCACGAATCCTGCAGACTTGGCTAACTACCTTTACATTGAAACACTCTGGAGACTTGTAACACCACCCTCGGTCAACACGAAAGCGATTTGTTTGTGGAATGTCAACCTTGGTGTCCCCGGGTATGTGCATCCGTCCACGTTCGAATTTTGAAGTAAATATCTATCTTACATTTCTTTATTTTCAGATGCAGATTCACCGGAGGTTGATAGATTCACGGTCCAACTTACAAAGGATGAAAATGGATTGGGCATCACAATAGCTGGTAGTATATTTGATTTCATACTTTATTTTAAAAAAAGTAATCGTTGCTTAATCATTGACATTTTACATTGACCTCATTGGTTATTTCTAATCACTTTTCAGATTCCTAGTCTTTTTAGCTAACATTTATTTTTTTGTGGACTTAAGAAAACTATATAATTTCAATACGTGGGTGCAGTCGTAGGCAATACCTAGTAAAACTAAAATTCTTACGAGTTTATGTTGCACCTTTGTTGCAATTAGTATGTATATTTTTATGTTTAGATAAATAAAAAAAGTAATTTTTCCGCAGGCTATGTATGTGAGAAAGAGGAACTGTCCGGTATATTTGTGAAGTCGGTGACGCCGGGCAGTGCTGCTGCTCAGAGTGGAGCCGTTCGAGTCAACGATCGTATCGTCGCAGTCGACGGAGTCTCCCTCGCGGGGAAATCCAATCAACGGGCAGTTGATGCCCTCAAACAGAGTGGCAATGTTGTCACTCTACAGTTAGAAAGGTAAGAGCAAAGATGACAAGTCCCTTAGGGGTAGTCAGAGAGTACCGAGACCAAACCTGAGGATCCTGGCAGACCTGTCTGGCTTCCTTCACATAAATAACTCTTTTTTCAGAGACTTTTGACACCACCCTCGGTTAACTCCCGAGCGATTTGATTGTGGAATGTCAACCTAGGACTCCCCAGGTACCTACATCCATCTACATTCGCGTTGTATATCTGCTTTGTCAATCTTTCATCTTTCATTCTTTCTACATGTCCGAACCAGGAGAGCACGCTCTTTTTCTTTTTAAAACCAACACTTTCTTTCAATCTCACTCTTACTCGGATCTCACTGTTACGAATGCGGTCAGCGAGCGTAATATCACACATTTTCCGTAGCGCTCTCATTTCGACTACATGATATGTACTTTTAGTTTTTTTAATGTGATAAGCACATGGCTCTTCTGATGGTAAGAGATAAACGTGGCCTAAAACGCAGGCAGAGCATTAGATGCTAAATTGATTGTCCAATTCTACCAGATACCCTACGTTCCGGACCGGAACATTGTAACGCAGCGGGCTGGCGAGACAACCACCTACCACTTGAGTTAACAGATTATGAAACAAATAGACAAACCAAAGGTTGAAGGCTGTTTTAGGCAAAGCTGATGGTTATGGAGGAATTACAATAAAATTCTGCAATAAAATAACAAAATCACTATGTATTAAAATAAGGTCTACTGGTTAACACAAATGTATAAAGTAAGTGGGAGGGGTCTACGGAACTAAAGAAACTGTGTTGTTCCTTATTCCTAGTTCTTATTAATAGACCACCTGCATCTCTGCCTGGCAGCTTGTAAGAGATGAGTGGCATCAGCCTGTAACATGTATAACATAGTCCGTGGGTTTCTCATCGGCCGTGTGCGTTCTTGTTATCTTATACTAAAAAACAAAAAAATCTATTTTGTCTGATTGACCGTTTTAACTGCATTTTTTCTGACGATTTTTACAAATGGCCATTCGGTATATAAGCTTGAGTTGTGAATGGTATGTGATGGTGTGTGCAGATACCTCCGCGGTCCGAAGTTCGAGCAGCTGCAGCAGGCCATCGCGGCGGGCGAGACGGGCGCGCCGGCCGCCCCTCACAACCCCTTCCTGCACATGCACCGCCCC